>PVKU01002289.1:0-89647 GCA_004027475.1 Anoura caudifer
GGCATCCCAATAAACTTGGAATATACGGGAATGCTGGCAGGTGCAACTGATTGTAGGAGGAGTCGGAAATGGGGGTACAGAAGAGATTTGGCCCCTGGATTTAAACAGAGACGCGGCAGCCATTGAAGGGGAATCCATGCGCTTTCACCAGAGTTAGGACCCTCATAGCCCTTTGAGGGAAAATCACCATGTGGCTTTAGCAGAGAATTGCCACTTGGCTTTGCCAGAGTGGAGACCCTCTCACAGCTTTGCCAGAGGGAGAGATTCCACTCGGTCTCACCAGAGTGCAGACCCCTGCAGCTTTGGTGAAGAGGGAGAGCCACGTGGCTTTGCCAGAGTGGGACCCCTTCCCCACAGCTTTGGTAGAGGAGGACCACGTGGCTTTGGGGTGCTCCCTTTGGCTGTGTGGCCTGGGAACAAGAGAGACTTTGCCTGGAAGAAGGGTGAAAGAACTCCTGCCAGTAGGCCATGAGAAGGTGCCACATGGCTTCAGATTAACCAGAGATCCTGCCTGGACGACGACACAGCTGACGGTGTCAAGAGCTTGGATCCTGGACGTGTGCTTCTCTTCCTTGCAATCACAGTACCCTGAATTAGGGCAGAGGGAGATAGGAAGCACTGTGGGCATCTGTGGGTATCCTAAAGGTCTTTGATATTTTAATGAAGATGTTAAGTCGCTACTTTAGCTCTGTGTAGCAAAAATAAACATTTGCATTCCCTGTGCATTAAATAAACATTTCCTTTCCTTTTCACAAATCTCTGGCTTTGAGAGACATCTTTCCATAAGGCAGCGGACAATAACAGACCTTCTGTTGCTCTATAACAATAATTTCCCTGGATGATAGAACTAGCATCCAAAACATCTTCTCAGCTTTGACAATGAGCTGAATATGAGACAATGGCATTTGCCAGGAGGAAATGAAGTCCCATAGTCCCAATGGCCCACGGGATGGTAGTCCTCAGGGCACCTCTCCACTCTGGGAGGAGGGCCCGTCCCAGGGGTTCATTGCTGAGGAAGTGCTGAGCCCCCCACAAGCTCCATTAACAGAATAGATGCTAAAGCAAGGCCCTTGCACTGGTCAGATCATAGCTAGAAGGGTGTGTTTGCTCCCGCGCTCTAAATTTAAAAGGGACAAAGATAAATTATGTCCAGAGGAAAAAGAATTGGAAAAAATAACTCCAAAACAAGTCATATTAAAGAAATTAGGCTTCTGCAGGTTAAGAGAAGAAAACAGCTGGTCAAGTTCTGAAAAAAACAAAAAACAACCCTCAATATTTGAAAGTATTTTGTGTCAAAAATAAATTAGACTAATTCTCTGCAGCTCCAAGAGTTCGAACTGGAGGCAATGAATAAAAGCTACAGAGAGGACACTTGGACAGGTAGCTAAATGGGTTACAGCATTATCCCAATACACCAAGGTTGCTGGTTTGTTTCCCCAGTGAGGGTACATACAAGAAGCAACCAATGATGCATAAATGAGTGGAGCAATTAATCTCTGTTTCTGTTTCTCTCCCCCCGCCCAATCAATACATAAAAAAGTTTAAAGGGAACAAGAAAAAGCTACAGAGAGGAATGTTGGCCTACATAGGGGGATGAATTAAGGAAGCTCACATTATAAAGTGACATCTTTAGAAGGCGGTAGATTTTGGCATTATTTGGAGATATTTGGGAAGTGACTGAAGACACCTTCATGCAATGTTGTTGAAAAGCATTTGATGGCTGGCTTTATACTTGATCTAACTCTGCACTTTCCAACATGGCGCAACATGTGGCCATTAGCTACATGAAACATGTTAGCCCAAACTGAGATACACCTGAAGTGTAAAATATTTACCAAGTTACAAAGACTTGGGACAAACACACAAAAATTAAAATATCTCATTGGTACAGTTTTTATAACAATTGTTTTATAGTTATGTTTTACCCATATTAGAGTGTATAAAGTCTACTAAAATAATTTCACCATTTACATTTTTTACATTTTTAAATGGGGATACTAAAATGTTTAAAATTGCATATGTGGCTTACATTGTATTTTTATTCAATTGCATTGGTTTACATCTTAATTACTCAGACTCCAGTTCTTGTATCAACAGCAACATTACCCGGGAACTTGTAAGAAATGCAGTATATCTACCCTACCCAGGACCCATGAACCAGAGCCTGCATTTTAACATGGCTTAAGACACACTAGTCAAGGTTATAATTGCTCTCAAACATTTCTAAAAGCAGAGAAGTTTCTTATTTAAAGAAAATCTAGGAAGAAGGACACTATAAAAATGAGTACGAGGATGCTTTCTATTTGAGGGGATTATTGCTTTTTTTCCACTTTTATATGTCTTTACCACAGTCCTGTTCTCTGCAGTAAGTTAAGGCATAGCTTGGTAACCACTGGTCCGTATCATTTTTAAGTCATTGAGATATCCAAAACCTATTAATGCCAAATGTTTGATAATTCACACTCTCATTCAAGTTTATTAAAAACAGAATTGCAACAACCTGTTCACGAGTGTAGATATGAATTCATGGTCTAGTCATGACCCTGTACAGTTCTTTGGCTATCAAATTTGTTCAATCATTAGGAAATCATTAGGTAATGCAATTTTTAAAAATGCAGATTCTATTGAATCAGAATTGCCAACAGTAGTTAGTTAATAGTCTCTTTGTTTAAGTACCTTTAGGTTAATTTAATAGGGGATTCAGCTACAATCTTCACAAGAGCTATACCACCTCTCTTGCTATTTTTGACTAGTTATTATTTCAATAAATGCTTTGACTCTCTAGCTTTAGATATAAAATGAAGCATTTTACTTTATATTACTAGTTCTAGATTTCTAAAAATGTAGACTATTAAACACCTCCTGATGCTGGTGATTTAAAATAATAGAATGAGGGTCAGTGGATGGAAAATTGCTGGGAAGATCCATCTCAGGGGATTCTTAGAAGAAACCTGACTTAGGCAGATCCTTGTGACCACTAGGTTGTGCAGGCCTGAGAAGGAAAGGGCCAAGGTGGAGACCTTGTGGGGAAGAGGGATCAGGGAGCCCGACTGAAGCTGGTCGGGAAGAGAGCGTGCCGGCCAATAGCCACTGTGAAATCCAACGTTGTTGTGGACAGAGAGACCCAGATGAAGTATTTGAAGGAATGTAAAATAAAATGTTGTTTGTTTTGATAACTCAATGAGTTCTTTGGGGACTGGAAATTTGGAAAGGATTTCCAAGGTAAAAATACTGTTAATCAATAATATTGTAATAACAACATGAACTTGGATGGGTACTAGATGCATTAGGGTGATCACTTCATAAGTTATATAAATGTCCAATAACTATGTTGTACACCTGAAACTAATATAATTTTGTATACCAACTATAATTGAAAAATAATTTTTCTTTTAAAAATTTATTGGGGTGACATTGCTTAATAAAATTATATAGGTTTCAGGTGTACAATTCAATAATACATCAGCTGTTGATTGTATTGTGTGTTCACCACCCCAAGTCAAGTTTCCTTCCATCACCATTTATCCCCCTTTACCCTGTTGTCCTCCCTCTACCTCTTTTCCCTCTGATAATCATTATTTATACTATTGTCTGTGTGTATGAGGGATTTTTTTGCTTAATCCCTTCACCCTTTTCACTCAGTCCCCCAACCCCTCTCCCGTCTGATAACTGTGAGTCTGTTTTCTGTATCTATGAATTTAAAAACCAGAAATACTGAGTCATAATTAGTGCTGGTAGGGACAAACAATGAAACAAAATAAATGCCCTCTTGTTATCCTTCACCTCTAGGCAAATGTCCCTCAGCACAAACAGTAAATGCCACCTTTACTCATCACCTCTGAGTGAGCATACAGCCAGCGGACAGACAGCCAGGGCCTGCCCCTGCTCCCTTCTCCTGACTACCTGCAGCGGCAGCTCCCAGGCAGGGCACCAGCGTTCTGCATCAGGCTGGTGGAGCATACCCTACACCTTTATTGGCCTCTCCCTGGAGGACCACAAACTGCGTTAGTCTGAATTACCAAATCAAAACTTTATGTGCAGCAGTTTCCCCATGCGGTTTTAGCATTTTTATGTCATAATGCCCCATTGCTTCCCCCCACCACAAGCTCTGTACCTATTACGTTATTGAAAAATTCTCAACAGATGTCATCTGAAGATGAATGGGGCTGGCCCGTGGGTATCTCGACTGGAATCTGAATATTGCTCAGCTCAACTAAAAATGTCAGGGAAAGAAGAGTCAGCTCAAAAGATGCCAGATGTGCCAGTAATGGTTGTTTTCCACGGGCAGTCAGTGTGTGCAATCTTTGCTTCTAGAAGGTGCAAGTTTCCTCGCCAGTGTTGGCAGGGCAGGACTAGGGCAGATGAGTAGGTGGGAAATGAAGCTCAGAGGGGGGGTTGATTTTAAAGTAGCAAATCAATCCTGACAACATCATAACTCTAACGCTTATTCAGTCCTGGAATCATCAGTTTACTTCTTTTACAGGTGGGCATTCCTTGAGTGCTGGGGCAGAGGGGGGTAACATGGAGAGCCTTGCCTGCCCTCCTGGTTTTTACTGCTACTGGAGAGCCAGGTAAGAAAACCTAAGTGTAGGTGGTAGGTAATATACATATCAGAAGAGTGACAGATTTAGCCCAACATGTCCTGGGCAGGTTTATCACAGAGTTAACTGATGAGAGAAAATTGTACTTTGCAGTGGCCTAGAGCAAGAATTTTTTTCATTGAAGAGCTGTCTCCACTTTTGTTCAGGTTTATTAAGATATAATTGACATATAGCATTGTGTATGTTTATATTATTGCAATATAATATATATTGCATTATAATTACCACCATAGCATTAGCTAACATCTCCAACATATCACATAATTACCATTTCTTTTTTGGTTGTGAGAATAGCAAAAATCTACTCTCTTAGCAAATTCTAAGTATGTAATGCATTATTATTAACTCTGATAGGGGACTCAAGACCTGGAAAATTTTAGCTTAAGGAAAAGTTATTAAGTCTAGCAAGTAATGTATATGTTAAAGCTTTTGTTTCAGAAACTGCAGATAAGGCCCATCCTAGCTCCTGAGAAACAGGGGGCCTCCTGGGGCACTGGCTAGAGATTAAAGCCTTGGGGACCAGTTGGAGGCATCCAAGCTTTTGTATCAATAAGGAGACAGACACTACCCCTCCCGTTAGGAACAACACTGCCCAGAAAACAAATGCTCACCTAATCCTCCCTGAATTTCAAAGCCCTCACTGTACCTTGTTGGTCCTCCCCCACCTCCCCTATAAAAATTCTGGCCAGAAAAGAGAGGGGAAGATGGTTTGTTAGGGTATGAACCTGCCATCTTCTCAGATAGCCGGCCACCTGAATAAAGCGCCCATAAAGATTCAATCACTGTCATTGCTTATTGGATTTGGTAGTGACAGGCAGCCTGAACAGCGGTGTCTTTTCTGGTTACAACTCTAGTCACCATGCTGTACATTAGGTCCCTGGAACTTATTCATCTTACAACTGGAAGTGTGTACCCCTTGACCAGTATTCCCACCCCCACACCCTGGTAAACACCATTCTAGTCTCCACCTCTTATGTGTGACCTTGGATGAAGCCTAGCTTCTCCATACCTGTTTCTTTACCTGTAAAGTGGAATTGTTGGAAGAAGTATTTATTCACTGTATGCCCCCAAAGGGTTATTAAGCAAAGTTAAGGGTAAAATAATGCATCTAACGCCATGGAAGCATCATCTGACACCCACCTGAGCGTTAACTTCTGTTGTTGCTATTAAAGCAGGGTTTGCCTTGATAATGCTGGGTTTCCTCTTCTACTGTGTCCCATTTATTTACTGTCTTCTTACTTGATCAGTGGTTTCCCTTAATATTTCTTTCTTCTCCTAAAAGAGTCTGTATATATCTTGTTAATTTTCAAATGTTATTGTGGCATATATTGCCACCAAGTGTTATAAGAGAAATTTGTTGTTAATTAGTTCACAGAAGTCTTACTCTGTGTGCCTAAGTAGAACATCTTCACTTAAAGAGAAATAGTTCTGGGCGTTCTAAATGAGAGAACAAGAATTTAGTTGGTGATTGCACAAATGTAAAGGATCCTTCTCCTGATGAGGTCACTCCAGGTTCCTTGGAGCTGCCAGTGTTGCAGATAATGAATCAGTTGACCCACAGACAGGGTCACATAACCTGAACTGTCAAAACCCCTGTCCATCGAAGATCAATCACAGGGAGGAAAAAGCATCACTAAAGGTATGAAATAGGCCAATGAGGAAATACATTTTGATTCACAAAAATGTGCACATAACCTTTCAAGGATGCGTACACTGAGTTTTAGTTAGGTGAGTTGACTTTTTTAAATCTTGCTGATTTTACTTTGGCCCAAACTTTAAAGATTTTTTTTTTTTTTTTTTTTTTACTAAGTGAAACAGTGGGGGGATCAAGAGAATAGAAAACTCAGAGAGACTGTGAGTGTGAAAGTTTTGCTTTTCAAGGACACGTTGCCTTGGAAAATGTATTTTCTACAGTAATTTCCAACATCATGACATTTTCTGCTGTTCAGTGATTAAAGTGAGGTCCCCTTAATCTCAGCTTAACTTTAATATACTTTAAGACCGCAGAGATATCCAGCTCTCTTTTTACAAATGAAATTGTTGAGGTCTAAATAAAATGGATAACTTTCCCAGTGTTAAATCCTATTGGAGTACCAATTTTTAGGTGGCCTTTCATCACTATATATGTGTATATATATATATATATATATATATATATATATATATATATATATATTACTTTTTCTCCATTTACAGTAAGTGCATTTTGCCATATCCAGGTATTCCTCAATTTAACTGATTCACCCCACTGTTTTGGGGAAGACTACTCCAGCCTCAGGGCACTCCCTCCATCTTCCTCTGAGCCCTGCAGGAAGCTCCAGGCCATTCCTCAACCTCCTGCTTGTTCCTCCTCCATTCCTAGTGAGAGCACGGTTAGTTGGCACTGGCTTCATCTTCCGAATTAAACAGTTTTAAGTGGAAATAGTTCTGAAATCCCCCACTTTTCTAACTCCACTCCTCTAATTATCCTGCTGGCTCTCTTATGGTTATTTGGATAGGCCCTTCTTAATCTGTCTCCTCACCAGACTGTTTATTTACCCTTTTGAAAGCTTCCACTTACCGGCCACTCTGGTCTTCCCATGGCTTTTGCCCGCGATGACCTCTCCTGCCCCTTCCTGTTTAGATGGCTTTCAGCTGCAGAGCCGTAGCCATTCTTAACTACTCCTCTCTTGCCAGACTTCCTACCACTTTATTGCATTGAAACTAACTGATCAGCCTTTCAATTAATAGTGTAACAGGACAGACTGGCCAATAGCAACTGCTTTTTGTCCGTCCTTCCTTCCTTCCTTCCTTCCTTCCTTCCTTCCTTCCTTCCTTCCTTCCTTCTTTCCTTCCTTCTTTCCTTCCTTCCTTCCTTCCTTCTTCCAAATAATTACATCTGGAATAGCCTGGGATCCTATAAGGATTTTTTGTCATTGTTGCTTTTTCTTTCACTGAAATTGCTGAAATACATTCTTAATTATCTCAAGAAAATTTTACCCTTCTCCTGTCTTTATTGTTTTTAATCTAATCAATTGATAGGTAATTTTTTTAAAATGCCACACATCCAAAGTATTGGCCTTGTTAAAGCCTTTCTTTAAAAAAAAAGGAAAAAAGAAAAGCAAGAAAGGAATTTAATCTGTATTTTCCAAAAGTCATAGCAGTTCCCAAATAGTATCAGACTAGCCATGTCCTGACTTTTTGAAATTAAATTAATTAGGGTAACATTAGTTATTAGCACTATATAAATTTTAGGTGCACGATTTTATAATTCAATATCTAGATACTCTGTTGTGTGCTTATCACCTAAGGTTTAGTCCTTTTCTGTCACCCTTTTACCCTCTTTGTCCTCCCCCCACCCCCTTTACCCCTGACAGCTACCATTCTGTTGTCTGTATCTATGAGTTTGTTTGTTTTGTTTGTTCATTTGGTTCTTTCTGTTTTACATCCCACACAAGAGTGAAATCATATGATTCTTGTACTTTTCCAGCTGACTTACTTCATTTAGCAAGATACTGTCTAGATACTGTCAACAACTTCGTTGTTGCAAATGACAATATTTTATCTTTTATGTGTCTGAGGAGTATTTAATTGTTTGGATACACACCACCTCTTCTTTATCCAATCATATTTTGGAAGACATTTAGGTTGTTTCCATTTCCTAACTGTTCAAGGAAGTAAAAAGACCGTGACTTCTATTTGAACTATCCCACTCATTGACTGAAATACTTGTGACAATCTCTTTCTCTCTCACTCGAATCAGTTTTGACTGGCTAATGAACTGCTATCCCATGTTAGGGAATTTGTTTCCTCTTTGCGCAAATTCTGTGTATGTTAAACTCTAGCTTGTAAAATTAATTTTCACCCAGATCTTTAGCTAATTTTGGACATAGATTAAGAATCAATACTGTTATTATAAACACATCTACAAATCTCCTCTTATGATGATTATTATATTACCATTTCAATATGCCAGTGTGTATATAAATTAATTAAAGCCATAATATGCTTTCAATTAAACAGTAATACTATTTAATGCCTCAAACAGATTCTGAAGAATGTATTAATGCACTTACCAGATGTAAGATGTATTTTATATTGTTTTGGGGAGTGAAGATGTAAGTGTGCCCGTCACATGTATTCAGGCATTGAAAAAAGCTTCAGTCTGCGAGCCTGGTCTTGGGTTTAGGGGTGAAGACATTTTAATTTGTATAGTCCCTTATTACTGGGAATAGTAAGCATTTAAAAATACTTATATAATGTCAAAAAGTGTTGTTAGGGAGTATGAACAGTGGGCTTTAGAAATCCAAAGAAGGAAGAAAAGACTAATGAATCGCTGTGCACACATAAATAACAACTGCATGAAAGACCGTGTTCTTTCCTAGAAAATACTCAAGGAAGTCTAAGACAAATGGTGACCCAAGCCAAGGCCTGGCCAGCAATGACTGCTTTTCAGGGACACCTTCATTGTTCAGTGTACAAGCGCTCCTGAAACCTGTGGGCCTTAGACTTAGAATGTGACTTCCACACAATGATTGAAAGGTAATTTCAAATGTATGCAATTTTGAATGTAGGGGCAGGCATTAGCCGTGTGCCTCAAAGAATTGGTAAGTTGTCTTCATCAGGCATCACCAGCCCCCTTGATGTGCTTGCTGCTATAGCCCAGCCCTAAGCTCCATACATCCTTAATGGCACAGCTAGCCAGCCCTTTCCCTGCCACACACGGTAATCCCAAGAAGCACAAGGACTGGACCTCTATGGCTCCCTAAGGAGAAGGACCACATGGCTGATTTTGTGGGACAACTGAGGCAACAGAGGATGTGTACAACCTTTGTTGCTGACTTTGGAAGACAACAGAGCTGGGTCTAGCCAGGCTACGGAGAGTAGAACCCTGCCCAACCTTCATCCTTTGTGGTCACTGGGGTCAAGCCCTACTGGGAGAAGTAGGAAATATAACCTCAAATTGTTCTTTTCAACTAGATGACTATATCATCTCTCTTGGCCCCTTCTACAGTTACATTACCTTAAAACCCTGTAATTAAGTCTCAGTTTGGTAACATGCGGCTAAGCATAAATGATTCCATTTTGAATTTATTGTCTTTTTTTATCCATTACTAGCCACACAAATTCTCAGATAATCTAAATATCATATCTAATCTGTAAAATAGTTGTTTTAAGAATGAATAAGAATATTTGAAAAGTAAATTACATGTTTAAAAAAGTGAACTAAATTCTATCACAATAAATACGGATATTTGAATATAAAGCAAAGATGAATTTTAGAAATTAAAAATGTACTTAATGAAAGTATAACTCAATGAATGGAATGGATTAAACAGCAGACTATTAACAACTTAAAGGGGGATTCATAATTGAAGAGATAGCAGTAAATTACCCAAAATTCCTAACAGGGAAAGCAAGAAATGGAAAATGTGCATGAGAAGAATGTCAGTCAGAATAAGGTCTAATAGTATAATTGGAGTTTCAAGGTGAAAGGGAGAATGAGAGAGCAGCACTACTCAGAGAGGTGTTGCCTATACATTTTCTGCAGTTAAGGAACATAGGACTCCTACAATTCAGGTATAAGCACTCTCAAGCAAGACAAATTAAAAAACCAACACAAACTTAGACATAGCCTTGTGAAATGAAGAGAATTAGTGGCAAAGCAGATCTTAGCAGGAATCACAGAAGGACCTAGGGGTCAGAAAAGTAGTGGAGATGGGAACTTAGAACAGGTGTTTACAAAGTGGTAAAATTAAAAAAAAAAAATGAGAACATACATATCTATGTGTGTGTGTTGTGACTTAAAGTAAGAAATACATATAAATACATATATATGTATATACATATATGAGGTCTGTCTGGAAGCAGTCCAGCCACTGTTAATATAACAAGAATGGTTTGTCCAACACTGATGTCAACTGGCAGCCAAGGAGATTGGATTGGAATACTAATGTATGGACAATGACAACTTCACTGTACTAGTCAGTGGGGGTGGTACATGCTGCTGAGTGAACATGTGTACTGTGTGGCTGTCACATTTAAAATGACTGCACAAGTCGAGCAACAAGTTTGCATCCAATTTTGTGTGAAACCTGAACATTCCTCCACGGAAACTATTCAGATGATTCAGAAGGCCACAGCTGTGGGCAACTGGTGGTGAGCAGCTTCCTCACAACAACATGCCCACTCACGCATCATGGCTAGTGCAATTTTTTGGTAAAATGGCAAATTGCCCAGGTGACTCACCCATGCTACAGACAGATTTGGCACCTTGTGACTTCTGGCTTTTCCCAAAAGTAAAACCAACTTGGAAAGGGAAGAAATTTCAGACTGTGAAGAGATTCAGGAAAATATGATGGGACAGCTGGTGGTCATTGGGAGAACTGTGTGAGGTCCCCAGGTACTTACTTTGAAGAGGACTAAGGAGTCTTGTCCTGTGTACAGTGTTTATTATACCTTGTATCTTCTTCGATACATGTCTCTATTTTCATAGTGCATGGCTGGATACTTTCTGGACAGATCATATAAGTATGTATGTATATGTCTGTTCTTAGTTATCCTTTTTGGTACAGAACTCTTGAAACCCTTGGAAATTCCTTAATGATAAGAGCCATAAAAATGAAAGAAGAATAATTTTGTTATTTATAACAAGTTCTTTTCAAGTATTCCTGATTTTATGTCATGAGGTCATTTTGGGAAAGCCTTTAGTAACCACAGGATGGGGGCCGGTTGCCAGGAAAACCAGGCATATGATTACAGGGCTGTAACTTCTAGCCCACCCCCAGCCCCAGGGCAAGAGGAGAGGGTTAGATGTTGAGTTAGTCACCAATGGCCAATCATTTAATTAGCCATGCCTATACAAGGAGGCCTCCACAAAAGCCTCAACTGAAGTAATTCAAGGGGTTCCTAGTAGGTGAAGAAATGCAGGTATGGGGGAGGTGCTGCTCCTGGGGGTACTTGGCCGCTCAGTGCCCCTCCTCAGTGTGCATCTATGCTATCTAACTGCTCCTGAGTTACGCCCTTAATACATATTAGTGATATTAAGTAAAGTGCTTTCCTGAGTTTTATGAGCCATTCCAGCCAATTATCAAATCTGAGGAACCCTCGGTTTACAGATGGTTGGTCAGAAGCACTGGAGACAGCCAGAGCTGCGATCTGAGGTAGGGACAGTCTTACAAGAGTGTGCTGTTAACAGGTGGGATCTGAGCTGACTCTAGGCAGTTAGTGCCAGAATTTTACTTAATTGCAGGACTTCCATTTGGTGTCCGGAAAGTTGAAGAAGTGCTTGGTATGAGAAAACAAAAACCAGAAAATATACCTGGTGTCAGAAGGGTTCTGATGTAGAGAGCAAAAACAGTGAAGAATGTGTGCTTGTTTTTTTCAATCCGTTACAAAGTGAGATTGTTATTTTAAATTACTGACCCCATGTCTTTTTGGGGATGAAGAGACTGGGGAAACATTTGAACAGCTTCTTAAGGGAGGAAGGTGCTGTGGTCAGTGTGTGCCATTCAGTGGACTACTGAGCCGCAGTATAGTTAGTGAGTGGAAGCACAAATTGGAGAAAGAGGCGAGAAAGAGGAGGAGATGGCATAAGCCAGAGTGAAGCCAAGAGCTGACATCAGTGGGACTTCACCTCTGGGCTGCCCAAAGGATCGGCCTTACCAGCCCACTTACAGTCTTGATTTATAGTGCTGTCTACATATAGACTTTTTGCTTTTCCCTATAACCTCCCTGCAATTCTTGAATGCCCCCTATATAGACATATTTTTGAGTGTGTGTATGTGTGTGTTCCCCCATCTGAGGGAAGGAGCTGACTTTCAGCTCAGGAGAGATACACAGAAAAGAGATACTTGCACTGAAGCATAAGTTCAGGGTCAGATATGACCATCAGAAAACTCCAGAAATCCAGAGATTAGAGGGGAAATTTTGAAGAGGCAATCACCTGAACCACACTGAATGGCACTTGCAAAGTTAACACAGCAGCCCGACATGGACATACATGTAGTTGCAGTTGAAGCCAGCATGACATTTTTATTTTCACAAGTACATTTCACAAAACAGAGTGATCTCACTGAATTTCCATTGTAGTCCTGTAAGTCAGGAGTTACCATTGCTTCCAAAATACAGAAGAAGAAATTGAGGTTTAGAGAATAAAATAAATTGTTCAAGATCACATGGTGACTAAGCAGAGAAGCTCAGCTTCAACAGCATGCCTAGAAAATTTTTAGAGAAAAGAAGATGGGACAGAGGTCACTACTAGAGAAGAAATCAAGGAATTCTGGAATGACCTGCCCCTCCCTGCAAAAAAGGACAGGCTTGAAGTTGGCCTACTGAAAAAGGGCAGCTGACCAAATGGACCAAACTTGATTTCCCTTGAGCTCTTCTAAAGATTTTAAATAAAATAAAATACAGTTAAGCATTAGAGATGTTAGACAGTCATCTGAAATTATTCTCCAGAGAGTAAGTCATCCAAGAGTTTCCTCTGGGAAGGGTCTTCCAACTGTGTGTGGTCCTTGGGGGCATCGACATTGGCAGCCCCACCTGGAGGGCCAGTGAATAGTTCCAAATGCCTTATGATGCAAACCTATGTTTTGAACATTTAAGAAAAGAAGGTATCACTTCCTGGAACAAAAGGTTGTTGGTGATCTTACAGGTGGCCCAAGAAATTACATCTGTGAACTTTGTTTCTCTCCATTAGGATGTGATATCCCTAGAAAATCCCAAGAAGAAGATGATAATTTCATCTTTCTACAGAAATTCAGAGTAGTTTAGTTCTGAGAGTCCCAAGAGAGACTTAAAATTACTTAGCCACACAGAGGCTCACCAATGATGTAAAGCCAAAGGCGGCCAGCCCTTCCAAAGTGAAGAGATCCTTCAGGTTTGGAAGTCGAAACCAATCTGAATGTCATTTCTTCCACGGAACATTCCATGAAACCCCTTCTTCCAACTAAGATAATACCTTCCTGCCCTTTCACAGAGCTTCCTCCTTGTCCTCTGAACACTATATTTCCTGTGTGCTGGCAAATTTTCTATACTAGAGTGAGTTTTTTGAGGGCAGACACTTCTAGAATCCCCCATTGGCAGCACATAGTAAGACCTGACAGATCTTTAGTTGAAGTCCAGAGGCCTTAGAGGATGTAGGTGGAAGATGCTGGAGAAGGAAACAAGGTGGATTATTAGTAGTGAAAATATTTTAAAAAGGAGACTTTAGAGATAAAATAATGAGATATTTTGTAAATTTAAGCTACTTGAATTTCTTTTCCTTCTATCTACCTTACAAAATCAAAGGTTGCCTCAAACAATTAATAAAAAAAATTCTTTCTTGGTCTCTGACCATGGTTACTTGAGTGTCTGAAACTTTTATTGAGCCCTTGGTAGTTTGTCTTCTGACCAACAGTTATAACTTCTTAAGGACAGTTGAAGGTTGCTTCCAGCCAATGGCTCAATTGTAACTGCCATAGTATTGAAAGAGTAGCCTGAGAAAAGTCAGATGAGGGACTTACCCAACCTAGGAAGCTTCGACATCTGGCCATAGTCACATGCTGGGTTAATCCAATTATATGGAAATGGTAGTTTTTAAAGAAAACAAAATTCATGCTGAGTTTTGGCATAACACTTATCACAATCCATGAGAGGCTCCTTTTTTAGAAAGCATTGGCCCTGGTCATATAAGTAATTGAGTTTAAATAAACTGGTGCTTTGGAGGTGAATAGTTCAGTTGGCACACGTTGCTATTTTACACGGGTTCTTCATGTAATTGGGAAGGGCACAGCCCCTCTGAGAACATTTAAGCTAGCCCTAGGGAGACTCATACTCCAGCTATTAGTTGACTGTTCTTGTTAACTTATCTTTTTCTGTTATGACTCAGCTCCAAACTCATAAATGCTATTATCTTGAGGCCCAGTTCCGACTTATTTTTATTTGGTGTAGCTACATAGACACAGTACCATAAACACTGGCAATTTACCGAGGGTCTGAGGGATTTTTATCAGCATCAAGTGAAATTGATCTCTGTGAATTTGCAAGTGCTAATCTTAACCCAATAAGAATGCCTATCAAATTAAGGCTTCTGGGAGGTAGGTGACTGAAAGGCAATCTATTTCCTTAGCTCCACCCATGGTTGTTACCATCGCATGTTTTCAAAAGGAAGATGCTTTCAGTAACATTTTTTAGAAAATCTGGTTCAACAGTTGGACTTTTAAAAATACACATTTTATTTTAAAACTCTTTTAATTTGCAGAGAAATTGCAAAGATAGTATAGGTAGCTCCCGTATGTCTACAACTACCTTCCTCTATATTTAACATCTTACTTTAGCATGCTATATTTACCACAATTAAAGAACCAATATCGATGAATTATTACTAACTAAAGTCCATAGTTTATATAGATATCCTTAGTTTTTCCCTACTATTCCTTTTCCTGCCCCAGGATCCCATCCAGAGAACACTACATTGTATTTAGTTATGTCTCCTTAGGCTCCTCTTGTCTATGACAGATTTTCAGATTTTCGAGATGCTCAACTTCACTAGCTTTTAGAGAAATGCAAATCAAAATTACAATGAGGCACCACTTCATATCTGTTAGAATGATTATTATCAACAAGCAAGGTAATAAAAGTGTTGGAGAGGTTGTGGAGGAAAAGGAACTCCGCTTCCCTGCTGGTGGAAGTGCAAACTGGTACAGCTACTATGGAAAACAGTATGGAGGTTCCTCAAAATATTAAGGATACAGTTACCATGACCCAGCAACCCCTCTTTCTGGCATCCACATGAAAAATTTGAAAACATGTATTCACAAAGATATATGCCCCCCTATGTTTATCACAGCATTAATCACAGTAGCCAAGACAGGCAAACAACCAAAGTGCCCTCTGATAGATAGTGAGATAAAGAAGATGTGGTGCATATATACAATGGAACACTATTCAGCCATAAGAAAAAATGAAATACAGCTATTTGCAGCAACATGGATGGACCTTGAAAATATTATCTTAAGCAAAATAAGTCAGTTAGAAAAAGCTAAAAATCATATGATTTCATTCATATGTGGGATATAAAATTGAAACTGATAGACACAGACAAAATAGTATTGTAGTTACCAGAGGAGGAGGGGGGACTAGTAAAAGGTAAAGGGGCCAATGATATGAATTTGGGTGGTGGCCACACAAAGCAATATATAGATCATGTATTATAGAAATGTACATTTGAAACCTGTATGATCTTACTAACTAATGTGACCCAAATAAAATTAATAAAAATAAATTTTAAAAAACTGAGATAGATTTAAATTTTAAGCCTTTATTGTGTTTTTTCCATTACCATTTAGTCCCCTTATACCTTCCTCACCCAAGTCATCACTCCACTGTTGTCCATGTCCATGAGTCCTGTTTACTTTTTGCCCAATCCCTCCATCCCTTAAACCCACACACTATCTGCTTTAAAAAGCCTTGACATTTTTGTGTTTGACTTACTGCCTAATGAAAACACAACTTTTGATACCTGCAGCTCCTATAGAGGTGTCCAACTCCACCCTCCCAATCGTGTCTGTGTGGAGAGAGGAGGTGGCAGGAAAGGCAATGTTCAGATGACAGATGGCCCAATCTCCAGACCTGCTGTGGTCCAGCACTGAGCCACCTCTGGCCTCAGAACCCTCAATATCAAGTGGGCAGACCAGCAGCTTCTTTTCATACATGTCTGATTTAGGCGAAGATCACTGCTCCTCAAAATGCAAGAGAGCTAACAAGGCAGTGGAGGTCACAGAGAGAGGTCATCCTCTCTCAGGGGTCATAAAGATCCCATGTGTGGGTCAGTGAAAAAGCCTGGAGAACCTGGAGACCATCCCCACATGGGCTTGCTTCCTCTGTGCTTCTCACATAGGGGACTCTACCTGAGGTCAACTACTCCTAGCAGCTGGCGCTGGGACCCTGAATGGATCCTGCATCTCCATGGCTGTCAGCCTCTGGGAGCTGATGGCTACCCCAACAACACACCCCGGGGCCTAGCTGGTTTGCTGAGTGTAGCTTCACTGAAGATAGATTTTTAGGGCATCTGCAGAGAGATAGATGGGAGGTTGCTGGCTGGACAGAGCCCTTTGCTGAAAGCACTTGATCAGGTCTCTGTTGTGTGATATGCTTACAAAACCCCCAACACCCACCCAGCCCAGAGTCTTCACCACACATCTCACCCCAATAATATACCCTGGCTGCCTGTACCATGGTCCCTCAAAGCTAATCTCTCTTTCTTTTAACAGCCTTATTGTGGAGTCATCGATAGAGAAAGAATTGCACACATTTCATGTGTATCAGTTGATGAGTTTGGACACATACAAACACCTGGACACCATCTCCATGGGGAAAAGACATAGCCATCACCTCCCCGAGTTCTCTATGCCCCTTTGTTTGCTTTTTTTTTTTTTTTTTTTTTTTTTTTGTGGTGGTGGTAATGATGGTGCTGGTAAGAATTCTTATCCCAAAATCTACCCTCTTAGCAAATTCTAAAGGGAACTTTTGGAAAAGGACCAGCAGCTCTGAAAGTGTGAATGGTCCCCAAGACACAGCGAAACCTCCACCTGCACCTGAGGAAGATGGTGTGGACTCCTTATGGGAGAAAGTTTGAGAAAGGCTGAGGACTTTATGGGAACTTGTCAAATGTAAACTCGGCATGAAAGACACACCGGACACTTGTGAGTTCTGAGATGTGTAGCTTCGGTAAATGTAAAATATAAACACCCTAACTGAGTAATAAATATCATTTTGACACATGGCTCATTTTCATTTTACCTCAATGTCTAGACAATTTTGAACAATAAAACCCCCAGAACAAAGCAATAAATAATCAGCAACTAATATGTTTTCTGTGGAATGAGATTATAAAGTGGCAGTTATAACTATGGGAACTGCAGAGATTCTATAATGCTTTCCAAATGAGATACATGTTTTGCAGATTCTATGGGACCAGGTTTATTTTCAAATTACTTGAATGATTTTTAGAACTTAATAATTGTAAGTAGCAAATACGTTAATAGTATTATCAACAAGAATTTTACATAATATATTATAAATAGAATAATTATGTATCACTATTTATAATACTTAAAGTCAACATGAACCAAGGGTCAGAGCACTCCAAGCTTAGGTTGTGAATGTTGACAATAGGTGTGACTCCTCATTCGCTGGGGCGTGGGGATGCTTGTCTGCCCAGACCCCCTGCACTGCTGCTTCTTCCATCAAGTAAGCCCCATTTGTGTCTTAGATCACGATGCTCCAAAAACCATTTTCCTGACCTTCACATTTGACTTTGATTCCGCATCAACCATTTAAATGGGAAAATAGTAAGCTGGCATGAGTCAGATAAAGCCTGTACCTGGGCCGATTTGTAAAATGGAAAGGAGATGCTGGGGTTTGCCACAGGCATATGGAAGAGATCAAAGTCAGATAAAAGCCTTTTTAAAGACAGAAAATAATGAATATGTGGGAAAGAGGGAAAAAAGAGAATCTTTTTTTTTTTTTCAGTGCAAAGAAAAAGTTTTTATAAAACACATTATTTGTTCCTTTGCTGAGAAGGAGCTGTCTGGTCTGGTTCTTGCAGATTAATGGAGTGTTTAAGTCAAGGGCTCTCTGACATTTTGAAGTGAGTGGAGGCTGAAGTGGTTTAGCTCTGACATCCAGTCCTACGGTGGTGAATTTTTACATTTAATGGGATGCAGGGTCATTTCCCATGAGCTATTTAGGGGACCTTTGTAGCTTCAAAATGTGATTCTTCCCTCAGAAGTGCCTAAAGCTGATTATTAAGCATGATTCATAAATTCTTCAAAGGTGATCAAGTTAAGTTTATACATTCAGACGGTGACAGGAAGCAGCCTTCTCTCCAACTGTAAATACCTCAAATGACTACTACGGGGCTATTTAAAATTTTTTTTCTAGTTCACTTCCTTTCATTTGTACAGCATCCTTTTTAAAAATATGGAATCCATTTACATGCATTTAAGGATGGGAGGGTGAAGGTGAAAATGGGGATGAGATGTGAGAAGATGACAATTAGCTTCCCACCCACGGCTCTGAGTTGTATAATTCCAGGGATTGCTGATGGTAAAACCAAACATTTGAGGAGCAGAAGGGACAAAAATTGGTAACAAATGGGCCGCATTTATAATACACCTTCAGCACTGAATACATTTCAGCTTTGTAGTTTAATTTATAAGCTCGGCTTATAGCATGCGTGTTTGGGGGAAGCAAATGCCTCTCCCGCGTTTTGCTACCAGCCAACTGTACTCCATAAGCACGCCTTGCCTAAGGCAACGAGCTGTTTCCACTCCACAGAAAAGCAGGCTTTCATTTGCAGGCCAAACAAATAAAAAGAAGACCCAGGCCAAATGTATTCACATTAGAATATTTATGCTATTTGTGTGTGTCACGTGGGAACAATTATTAAAAATAGAATTTGGAGTCATGTTTATTCTTCCACGGATTTTGAGGGGATGAACAAAGATGGCAGCCCTAGTGGTGGGGGACTCTGGTCCATGCTGGGCACTTTTCAGTAGGTCTCCCTATGTCTGATCTGCAAAGATACAGCATTTTATTCTATTATGAAACTCCTAAGCCTTAATTAGTCAGATATCACATGTGGCCTCATTTTTTAGCAAAAACCCATAAAATCCAAAGTTTCACATTTAAATTTGACCACTTGTCCTTTGGAAAAGTATTTCTTTATTCATCTGTCTCTGCTCCACAGAAACTGAGAAAAGAGCACAACTACTTTTCATTTTAAGAAACCTTGAAGTGAAAGTCCTTAGGGTGAAATTGCTATTTTTAGTAAAGGGGGGCCACACGAGAGCCTTTACAATGTTCATTCTGATGGACCTGCCCTGTGTATGACCGAGCCATCAGACAGATGCCAGCTGAAGTCATAGATCTGGATATATGTGCTTTTAGGGACACCTTTGCTACCAAGCACAGAAGATGCTTTAACTACGAACTTTGAAAAAGCAGGATATTAAGTTACTGCCTGTTGAGGTATTTGATTTAGAACTCATTAGTTCTCAGTATTCAATTTGATCAAAGCTTAATTAGTAGATGTTACTAGGCTAAAAACTGAAACACAGGAAGAAAGTTTCAAAATGTTCTTATTAAAAAGACAGCTTGTATTTCAATAATATGGTTGCAGCTATTGTCTTCTACCAAGTTGGGGTGTCCTATGCAAAAAAAAAAAAAAAGTACAACACATGTCTTTACAGTGTTCTGTTGTGATTATTAGACCAGCACTATTAAATAAGTTGTGCATGGGAATGCCGAGCTGATATGACAGTGGGATTTGTTCCACTAACCCTGGCAGATGGCTTTCAGTAGGACTAAAAGTCAGTCAGGTGTGAGTACCAAGGAACACCTTCCGTGGTAGTCCTCCTGAGATCAGAATCTCTGTTTTATTCTTCTAGGAAGATGTTATGGGCTGAATTGTGTCACCTAATTCATATGTTGACATCCTAACCCACAGGACCTCCCAATGTTACTGTGTTTGGAGATACAATGTTTAAAAAAGGTGATTTAGGTAAAATGAGGTCTCTAGAGCAAGCCTTAATTCAATACAACTGATGTCCTTATAAGAAGAGAATATTAGGATACAATAACACTCAGAGAAAAGATCTTGTGAGACCACAAGGAGAAGGTGGCCATCTACAAGCCAAGAAAAGAGGCCTCAGGGGAAACCAACCCCACCAACACTTTGGTGTTGGATTTCCATTATCTGGAGCTGTGAAAAAAAAATAAGTTGCCTGTTGCTTAAGCCACCCACTCTGTGATATTTTGTTATAACTGCCCTAGCAAAATAATACAGAAGATAATAATATTTTTTCTTTTTTAGAGTTACCAATAAATACAATAATTTCAGCTACCTGCACTTCCCTTTAAAGATATTTTATTAGAAACCTTGAATCCACAATCTGCAGTAAGAGATGGTTGCCCTCACTGAGAATATCGACCTCAAGGCAGACATTGGAGCACAACACACAATCTTAAGCCTGGCAAATGGGGAGCACGGTGTTTCTACAACAGGACGAGTGACTTCAGAATGCTGGGGTCAATATATGGGTATTTGGCAACATGTATTTTGGCAGCAATGATAGAGTTGTATGATTTATTTTATAAGACAATTTTTAAGTTTAAATCTGAATATTAAATTCAGGGGGTTATAAAGCAAATGTTATAAAATTAATCTACTTAAAACAAAACCACAGATCTTATTACATTTCTAGTCTCTACATATTCATGTTTAAGAAACAGATGATAATATTTGACAATTGCTCCCACCAGATGGTTAGCATTCCCCATCCCCACCACCAGCTCTCCCAACACAGAACATCAGCTTCTGGGATGGACTTGAGTCTCCACAGTGGTTTGTACACTGTGGTTTTGTGCTCTATTGGGTTAATGTTTTGAGAAACCATACTAACCCAAATGGAGAACACTAGCCACAAGCCATCGGTTTATTTTATACAAAACTCCTGAAGTTTTGGTCCAGTAGGGATGAGGATATGCACAGAGGCAGCAGCATGCTGAACTGCAGCCCTTACACTGTTAAAGTCTGTACATCCCCAGCTGAGGGTCACCACCAATTCCAAGTGCCACATGGGAGGGACTCCACCCAGATGCCAGCCCTCTTGACGACAGACCCAAGAAGCAACCAGCCCCATCTGTGACAAGCTGGAGTGGTTAGAGCTTGATATTTCCCCTTCCTTGCTTATGTCAAATGTTTAATAAAGGAATACTGTCTAGTTATTTTAAATTAAATGTCCATAGACTGCCTGGGGTCCAAATGTGGGCAATTTTAGATAAAACATCCTGAATGTGACAAGTATTCTTCAAAACTTAATGAGGAATAGTCAGGGTATGTAATTATAGTAGCCTACTGACTTCAGACCCCTTCAAGCACAACTAAGAGAGAGCTAGGGAAAAGAGCAAGAGGGACTTGAAAATGCACACCTGCTCATTCACACTCTTCCACATTCTTACACACAATACATGTACATGCACACTCATGCATCCACACATGTTTATACTTCCACAAACACACTCACATAATCCATACCCATGCACTCACATACATGTGAATTCACAGTAGCTCACTCACATTCAAACACACACACAAAATTTCAGAGAAGGCTTCTGTTATCCCCACCGATCAGTTTCCATCCAAGGTCTACAGGGGTGCAGCTCTTCACCTGAGATCTGGACACTCATCCTGGATCGATACTTCTCTCCCCTATGTCTGGGGCCCTCTGGACCTTCCATGATGGGCCATGAGCACTCCGAAACCCCACAATGTTTAAATGAAAGACTAACCTCTACACTGAGAGCAGGTAGGAGGATCATGTATACAAAGCCCAGGTTCAAATGTCAGTGTCTCCTGGCTTGTACCCACAAAGTTCTACTGCTAATGGTTTGTGTGTTATCTGCCTCCAAAGGGATACTAGGTGGCTCTTTGTGAGGTCCAGGCCCAGACTTTGGCCCCAAGCCAGAACAGTTCTCCACAATGACACCTGGACCTCCAGCTACCTGCCTGTCTCTTGTTCTCCACTGGGCATTTCTCTGCCTGTTTGATCCAATCCTTTCTCTTTCTCCCATTTTCCTCCTAGCAATCCATTCCTTCTAGTCCTTCAGTTCTCAATCTGTCCTCTCCATGGATGTCCCCTATTCACTTGGCACAATCTCTGGTAAGGGGGTGCTTCATTCTTCCTTATTCCATTCTTTTCAGTTTCCCTATTCCATTGCTCTTCTCTGTCACTCTCTACTGGTGTCAATCCTGGGGATCATGCAGCAAGGGAAGGCCATGCCCATGTAGGAGGATGTCCAGGCAAGTGGGTTGCCACTTGGCTTCTGCAAGGTGAACAGATAGAGCTTGAGCAGGTAAGAGGCATAGAGATACAAGCAGCTCCATGGAGACCTTGATAATCCATTCCTGAGAATTACCCAAGTTTCCAAGGCTCTCCTCTAGTCAGATCCTGGGGAACCAGAGCATTCTAGGCTATTGCAGTCCCTACTGTCCTGAGCCTCAATCCCAGGTTTTTGTGGGTTGGGGTCCTACAGATATCTTTGATGCAGATGTAAGTGTCAGGATTAGAGAAGGTGACCATGGTGTTTAATCCTAAGGCTGAGGATTAAATTGGGGGTAGGCAAGGGCTTTGTCTATGCCTCCCACTCTGCAGTAGCAGAGATCTCTTATAGATTGAACAAGGACAGGGTAATTGAGGAAAGAGTGAGAACAGAGTCCAGGAAAGTTCCACATGAAGGGAGAGTGAGGCTCAGATAGGAACCAGGTGAGAGTGCAGGTGGTCTGGGGATAAAGGGTGAGCAGACATCAGGCTTTTCTCCCTTATATCCTTTAGTCACCAGGACTGCAAGACCCGCAGAGGGCAACTCCTCCTCCATTGAGCCTCTCCTATCTAAGAACAACCCCATTGAGGATCTGTATCAGTCACCTGCAACCAGAGAATTTCCACAAAACCTGTCTCTTAACGAAGCCAGCAAAAGGCCCACACCACTTTTCATCATATCACACTTAAGACAGCTCCCCCATGGCACTTCACAAGAGGGGTGTGATTCCTGGCTCCCAGAAGAAGGTATGACCACACCCTAGAGGCTTCCTGGTCTTTTGGCAGAGATGTGGAGGAGTCTTTAAACCACAAGGCAAAAGGGAATGGGGAACAGCCAGTCTTTTCTACCAACTATAGAGCCAACTCCTGAACAATCATAGAGCTTGCATCAAGTATTCTAATAACTGCTTTTGTTAGAAAAATATTTGTGAAAACTAACTGGCATAAAATTACTTGTAGTCTAGATACAAATGGGCTAAAAAATATCTAACTGTCAAGAACCTGATCTAGTGTCGTATTCACTCTTCTTACCTTTCCACTCTGTGAGGGGCAGAATTCTTATCCCAGGGCTATTAGTGAGTCAGGGCATTTGTTCTTTCCTTTTCATTTCCCAAATTCCACCCCCACTTCCCTTCCTCTTGCCTCCTTGCCTCTCTTTCTTCCTTCTTTCTACCTCCTCCTTTTTTCTTTTCCCTATGCCTCTTTTTTTTTTTTTCTCAAGTCAACGACTTTATATTCAGGTATGCACTAAAGACACTACATCAATTGTGCAAACAAAGCAGGTGTTACAGTTCTTGGTCTGAGGACTCTTTTATGCTCTTAAAAGAAATTATGTAGGTTAGGACTGAAATGTATTGAAACTGCACACAGGTGCCATCCAGAGCTGGTCACAGAGGGATAGCTGGGCTGGGATTCTAGAGCCTGGATCTTGGTTCCTTATGAGCTTCTCTTTGTCAGTCTGCCCTCCTCCCTTACTCAGACCATCCTGTCATAGCTGTCTGCATTTCTGTTCCACTCTCTTCCTTGCCGTCATACTCCTCCTATTCACTGGTTCTTCTTTTTAAGGAAATGAGACATTTTTAAAGCTTTGTTCTTTGTTTCATTTCACGCTAAACATTCTCACCTTTTAATAAAAAAATTATTTATTATCCTTTCATAGTGAAGTTTTAAAATTCACATATTTATACATCAGAAAATAACATTTTGATACATAGTCGTATATTAACCAAAAAAAGTCACTACTGGATAGTTTTGTTAATCAATTGTAAAAATATCTAGCTATAAGGCACAAATAACAGATGTATATACTTACCCAAAACAAACATCTAATGTATTCATCAATATAAAATCTTCACAATGGATAATCCAAGGATTAGACATCAATAAGGTATGTCATGTTACTTATTTCATTTGATTTGCATTATACCATGTTTGTTGGGGTTAGGTTAATAATAAAATGATGTGGATTCACTAGTCCAGGGGTTATTTTAATTTTTGGTCTCAGGAACCCTTTATATTTTTAAAAATTTTTGGCCATATCAAATAACTTTTGTTTATGTGGGTTTAGTTTATTTTTATCATATTAGAAATAAAAATTAAAAAAGTACTATCTATTCATTAATGTAATAACAAAACTATGGCATATATACATATAACCTATTTTTTCTGAAAACAAGTACATTTTCCAAACAAAAAGTGTAGTGATAAGGGTAGCATAGTTTTATATTTTTGCAAATCTTCATATCTGGTCTAAAAGAAGACAGCTATATTATTACTCTGTTTCCACGTTAAATCAGAAGGGCTATCCTTGTCCTGTGGCCTCTGGAAAGCCCCCTGTTCATGCATTAGAACATGAATAAGCAATTAATGTCTTTACAGGACTGTGGACATTGTTGTGAAAATGGACAAAAACAATGTGTGGACACGTGATGTTCAGGTATCACAAATGCAATAAACCATCATGTTCACGTCACTTGGAGAGAGCTGAGTGTTGGATTATGGTGACTTATCAGGAAAACAAATTTTCAAAGGTGTTGCTCAAAATTATTTAGTAAAGTCTGTTCAGTTGTCAAATGGGGGCACGGATGTATAAGCGAATTTACATAATAATCAAAATCACATAATTAGCTGAAGAAGACAGCTCTCAGATGGAAAGACCGATCATAGCACTCTGCTTTTCAAACTACTGTCTTTTCATAAATCTTTGTAATTCACAAATTCTTCTTCCATTTTGTAGATTTTAGAAGCAGTGCATGTAGTCTGCTTACAATGTAGGTTCCAGGGAATTTCACAGACTGATCTAAGGGCTGATGTCTGTTTTCTCTTGGATTGTATTCTAAGTTCCTGGGTTCTGCGCTGACTCACAGGTGACTTGTTAGTAAGTTATGTTACATTTGTATCTATGATAACTGTCCCCTGATGTGCAGGGTCAAGAGCTGATAGTTTTCTAACTCAGCCACCCAGGGGATGCATAGACCTCTCTGAGCATTAACAACAACATCTATAAAAGGAGAAAAATAAGTCCTGTGTGGGGATTCAAGTATTGGCAGAAATCACTGCTTACCACAACTCCACTTCTCACAAAATAGGATCCAATGGAATCTCTGTCTCAAGCCACACTACAAATTCCAGAGATGGACTGACTCCTACCAGTGTGTTCTGAATATACATTTTGTGGATGGTAAGAAAATTATTTTAACATTGTGCATTATGCATAAGATAATAAGCCTGAAAAAATGTCCACTAATGATTAAACTTATAAGGGCCAGATGGTTATTCTGAAGTTTCCAGTTCACAATTATAAAACAATATTCTATTAACAAAAAATTGCTTTTTAATGAGTCAGTTGCTTTGCTTTAACTTTTTTCATTTTCATTTTAATTTTCAATTAGGGTTGACATTCAACATTATATCAGTTTCAGATGTACAACATGGTGGTTACACTTTTATGTAACTCATAAAGTGATCCCCCTATACGTCTAGTATACACTTGGCATCGTACAATGTTATTACAACATTGCTGACTGCATGCCCTTTGCTGTATTTTACATGCTGTGATTGTTTTTATAATTGGTGATTTGTGCTTCTTAGTCCCTTTTTCACCCATCTCCCCAGTGCCCTTCCTATCGGTGACCATCACTTTGTTCTATACATAATTTTGTTTCTGTTTTGTTTGTTCACTTATTTTATTTTATGGTTCCATGTGTAAGTGAAATCATATATTATTTGCCTCTCTCTGTCTGATTTTTTCACTTAACACTTTACTGTATTTGTGGGGTTTCTTTCTGTGTTGAGTTTGTCAGTCTCTAGTTCTCAAAATTCCTATATTTCTGTGAACTCACCTGGATCTACATGTAATCCAGCTACACATGGGGACTCCCTGTCTTCTCACCTTGAGGCAGGTAGTGGGATTCAGGCAAGAGACAAGACCTCACACTTGGAAACTCAGAAAGAGGCAGATACATGTGCCCTGGAGATCTCTCATATTGGCTCAGGGGTGCAGAATCTTGTTACAGTTTAACTGAACATGTCTTTACAGAAAAGAGTTATAAACTGTAATGTTTTGGCAACTGTTGATATCAAAATGTCCTATCTATCTGTCTGTTCTCAACAATCATATAATTATCAACCTGGAGCCAGACCCTTTTTCAGGGACATCATGCAGCACAGACCCTCCATAGGACTTCTGAGCCAGCATACTTTGGCAGCAAGTGGGACTGACAACCAAGCTCCTCGAAGTGGTTTATTCCATAAATTGCTCAGCACCTGAATGTTGCCCGTGCTTCACTGTGGACTGTGAAGCTTCATCTCTCATCCTGTGACTCCTGGAGAATAAGGTGAGAATCTTGTAAAGATATTCAGATAAGCTCCAAGGCTTAGGATGTTCCCTCCACATCTGCTGATAATCAAGAAAAAAGAGAACAGTGGCAGACAGAAATGTAGAATTTTATGTAAAGGGAAAAGACTAGGTTAGCACAGTCAGATCAAAAATAGTTTCATTTTAAAAGCATTATGATAAAATGTGTCCTTGGGTACTCTTTTTTAAAAATGGGAAATATTCATTTCTGGTACTCCTAAAGGCCACTCTGTGTCACCTGGTAAGCTTTTTCTTTTCAGAGATGAGTATGTGAGTGTATAAACATGAAAAAAAATTTCCTCCTTTGCTGGTTTCAGTTGTTTTGCTGACGTCCTCTGTTTAAGGACTTTGAGTCTCATAATTTAATAAGTGCCAATGGAGTGAGTCGTCTCTGTGTTGATCCCAATATTAATAAACTCTGATCCAAAGCTATAATTCTGAAAGGATAGAGTTTTATCTCCCTCACCCCCACCTTTAATACTGAATGTAAATTGGCCCACTGTACATTTCCAGATCAAGCTCAGAGCTCAATTTAGATTTGTGCACATTCAAAGTTCTTAAAGACCCAGGCTCTATTCAAATAGGGGGTTTTCACTGCACACACAGCCTTAATCAAAAGTAGAGCTGTATAGAATGGTTTGAATTTAATCCAAATCTCAGTGAATTTCATGAATCTGCCTACTGCAGCTTCACACGAGTGGGCTCATAAATGCTATTTCTGCATTTATGCATGATGGGGTTCAGTGCTGCCACACAGGCCCTGCCGCAAATGCCACAAAGTTTTCTCTCACCTTCATGAGATTTTTATAGCGTGAGCTAAATAACTCATTTTATTGATTGATAATGGGTAACAGACTATGATGTTTCCTTGAACAGGCTTCAGTAGGAACTAGGAAGTATGGTCTAAGTAGTAACTATGGTCTAATATTACCATAGACAGCAGTATTAGAAATTTGAGGACCCAAAAAACACAATATTTGTACAATAATGAAGAACTGGGGGTGCATGCACATGCACACACATGTAGATGGTGGGGGATGTGGGACAGAGGGCCACAGAGGGCTTCAAGAAGGAGAAAATAAAGTATTCGACAAATAAAAAACTTAGGGTGTTATTGTACACTGGATTAGAATTTTTCATATCACATAGGTAGAAAGTACTGAAGCATACACAGGTTTTAGAATTTTAAAAACACAATAGGCAATAGGCAAGATGTTTTGAAATTTCAGTATTAAATTAAACATACTTCTGCCATCTCTTCCAGTATTATATTTGCAAAAGCCAAATATAAGTGAAGAGGCCTTTGTCAAGAAGATGTACAAGAAAATTAAACTGAAAGTCACTTAACCCTTCTTTATTAAAATAACTTGCAATATTCCAAATGGAAACAAATTTTTAATAATAAATCGGCTTTCCATGAAGGCACACATAAGGGCCATGGAAAGAACTGGAATGGGTAAGGAATGGCTTTTGACTTGAACGCAATGAAATGTGTCCATGTGACACACACCTGTACGCTAGCCCCACACCAGGCTCTGATCGTGACAACAATGTGTATTTGTCCATTTGTGTAGCTAACTCAGCCCCCACACAGAGCCCATGCCCTTTGAGGGGTCTCTCATGTTATGTCAGTTGGCAGTTCAGTTCTCAGAGATACCAGTTTTCTCAATTTTCATTTCCTCTCAGCACTTTTCTGTGGGTCTCCCATAAGTGGCATTAACAGACCAATAGCTTGAGTCTTGTTGCCAGCTGGAGACCATCACCAAGTCCTCAGCCACTTCACCTGGACAGTGTTCTAATTAGGGAATCCCTGCTGCAGTCCCTGACACAGGTCTGTCCCGCTTCTTCCCTTAGCTCTGCACAGCAAATGCTATTTTGTTTTATGCCAGAAAGAAGTGGTGAAAATAAAACCTAATTAGGGAAGAATTTTCTTTTAATTCAGCATGTATGTTTAAATAAGATTTATTGAATTATAATTCATACACAGTAAAAATCACCTCTTGAAGAATAAGTTCCCTGAGTTTTGACAAATGTTGATAGCTGGGTAATTGCCAGCGCAATCACGACACAAAACATTTCCATCAAACCCCAAATGCCCCCTTATGCCCTATATAGGCATTCCTGCCCCCATACCACCTCCTGGCAACCACTGATCTGATTTCTGTCTCTACAGGTTTGCCTTTTCCAGAATTTCACATGGGAATTACACACTTGGTAGCATTTTGTGTCTGGTTTCTCTTACTTAGCATCATACTTTTGAGATTTACTATATTGTGTGTCTGTGTGTATAACCACAGCTTCCTGCTTCTTTTTCTAGCTGAGTACTATTACATTATATGCATAGAACAAGCTCTGTTTATCTATTCTCCACTTGATGGACATTAGGATTGTTTGCACATTTTGGCTCTTATGAATAATGCTGCTACAAACATTTGTGTCCACGTGTTTGTGTGGATGTATATTTCACTTCTCCTGGTAAATATCTACAAGAGGAATGACTGGGTCACATAGTAAGTGTATGTTTAACTTTTTAATGAACTTTCCAACTGTTTCCCAAGCTGATTACATCTTACATTTCCACCAGGAGCCTATGAGAATCACAGTTGATTCACGTGATTGCTAGCACATGCTATTGTCTATTTTTCTCCACTTTTTAAAGACATTTAAATAGATGGGTAGTGGTGTCTCTTTGTAGTTTAACTTATATTTTCATAATGACTAATAATGTTGAGCATTTTATGGGCTTGTTAGCCATTCTTATTTATTTTTGCTAAAGTGTCTATTCAAATCTTATAGTTTTTTATTGTTGTTCAAGTACAGTTTTCTCCATTTTCTCCCCACCACTCCCCCCCCCAGCCATCCCCCATCTCCCTCCCCTTATTCCACCCCGCTTTGGTTTTGTCCACATGAACTTTATAGTTGTCCCTGAAAACCCTTCCCGCTTTCCCCCCATTATCCCCTCCCACCTTCCCTCTGGTTACTGTCATTTTGTTCTTTATTTCAATCACTCTGTATTTTGCTTGCTTGTTTGTTTTGTTGATTAAGTTCCACTTACAGGTGAGATCATATGGCATTTGTCTTTCATGACCTGGCTTATTTCACTTAGCATAATGCTCTCCAGTTCCATCCATGCTGTTGCAAAGGGTAGGAGCTCCTTCTTTCTCTCTGCTGCATAGTATACCATCATGTAAATGTATCATAGTTTTTTGATCCATTAATTTACTGACAGGCACTTAGGCTGCTTCTAGCACTTGGCTATTGTAAATTGTGCTGCTATGAACATTGGGGAGCATAGGTTCTTTTGAGTTGGTGTTTCAGAGCTCTTAGGATATACTCCCAGCAGTGGAATTGCCAGGTCCAAAGGCAGTTCCATTTTTAGGTTTCTGAGGAAATTCCATATGGTTTTCCACAGTGGTCACACCAGTCTGTATTTCCACCAACAGTGCACTGGGGTTCCCATTTCACCACATCCTCTCTAGCACTTGTTTGTTGATTTGTTTATGATGGCCATTCTCACTGGTGTGAAGTGTTATCTTATTGTGGTTTTAATTTGCATCTCTCTGGTGGCTAGTGATGCTGAGCATTTTTTCATATGTCCCTCAGCCTTCTGTATGTCCTCCTTGGAGAAGTGTCTGTTCAAGTCCTTTGCCGATTATTTAATTGGGTTGTTTGTCTTCCTGGAGTGGTGTCATGTGAGTTCTTTATATATTTTGAAGATCAAACCCCTGTCTGAGGTGTCATTGGCAAATATGTTTTCCTATATGGTAGGTGCTCTTTTCATTTTAATGCTGTTTTCTTTAGCCATGCAGAAGCTTTTTATTTTTGATGAGATCCCATTTGTTTATTCTTTCCTTTATGTCTCTTGCTCTAGGGGACATTTCGGTGAAAATATTGCTGCATGAAATATCTGAGATTTTCCTGCTTATGCTCATGTTCTCCCCTAGGACTTTTATGGTGTCATGATTTATATTTAAATCTTTTATCCACCTTGAATTTATTTTTGTGTATGGTGCACAAATCTTCTATTTTTTAAGAGCAATTTTATGCTCACGGAAAAACCAAGTGGAAAGTACAGTGTTTCCTCACATGGTCTGCCTCCCCCTCTATCAACAGCCCCCGCCAGGTGGTATATTTGCTGCGATCAGTGAACTTGTGTTGACTCATCATCATCAGCCAAAGTCTAGGCTTTACATTAAGGTTCACTTTTGGTGGAGTACTTTCTATGAATTTGGGAAAATTTATCCACCATTAGAGTGACACACAGGGCAGTTTCACTTCCTAAAAATCCTCTGTGCTTCTCCCATTTGTCCCTCTCCACCTCAACCCCTGGCAACAACTGAGTTTTGCTCTCTCCATAGTTTCACCTTGTCTATGATGTCATATAGTTGGAAATATACAGTATGTAGCCTTTTAATAATGGCTTCTTCCACTTAATAATATGTATTTAAGTTTCTTCCATGTCATTTCATGGCCTAATAGCTCATTTCTTTATAGTGTAGAATAATATCCCATTACCTGAATGTGCCAGGTTATTTATCTATTAAAGTTTCTATCAGTTGTTTTAAGTTTTGGCAAATATAAATTAAACTGCTATAAACATATTCAAGGTTTCATGTGGACATAATTTTTCAATGAATTTGGGTAAAACCAAGAAACACAATTGCTGAATCATATGTAAAAATATGTTTAATTTGCCAGCTGCCTTCCAAACTGGCTGTATCTTTTTTCATTCTCACCAACAATGAACAAGGGTTCCTTCTCACCAGAAATGAACAAGAATTCCTGTTGCTTCACATCTTTGTCTGCATTCGATGTTGTCAGGGTTCCAGAGTTTGGCCATCCTAATGAGTATGTCAATGTGGATATCTAATGTGAACAGATCCTCTGGGTTTTTTTTTTTTTTTTCATTATTTTGGATGGGAATGAACTAGAGCAGACTCCAGGTATTCCTGCACTGAGGGCTCTGACAACTGGAGTCATTGAAAACAACCCTTCTGGGGGCACCACTGGACCATTTTAAGATGCCTCAACCCATTTCCTAGAGTGAGATTCTTGTTAAAGGTAGAACTATGGGCTCCCAACTTACTTCATTTTTTTACCCATCCCTAAACACAAAGCTCTTTTAATGCCCATAAAGATGGAAGAAAATAACCAGCAAAATGTCAAATTTGCAAGTGTGAATTAGATTAGCTATATTTTGCTCCCATGCACAGAGTTCTCTGTTTTACCTCAATTCAGCCCAAAGTAAGGTACACTTGTTTGGAAAATTCAGAAAAAAATATTATACTATGACTGTAAATTGATCCAACAATCCTGTATTCTCTAAAACAGTATTTTACTGGAATTATCAAATATATGATGACTAACAAATGCTCTTTATTGGGTCTTAAATTGTTTTCTATGCGTAGACGTGAACAAAATGAAAAGTTAAGTTGGATCTATCCCTTTCCCTTCCCTGCATCTCCTTGTCTGTTCTTTCCTGTTTGAACATTAACAAGAAGATTTAAAAAATGCTTATTTCTTATTGAAGAAGAATCAACTTGAATGAAAGACACCTGTGTGCTTTCTGCTCACCCTCCAGATACCCTCACTTAGAGAGCGACCAGGTCTAAAGTTGAGACCACTCCCATGTACATGTGCATTCCTTCTACATCCTCTGCTTTATACTTTTTGCTTATTTCCAGTCCTTTCATACCTGCCTACCATCTGCTCACCAGCACTCCAGGACTGGTTGTCATCCCATTCCCAAGCTCATCTTGCCTTTCACAGGTCCCTGTCACAGGTATTTGAAAGCTTGCAAAATACCCCCACTTCACCATTTCTGGGCATAATCTACTTTCCCATCTTCTCTTACTTTTAATGTGAGATTACAGAGCTGACGGCTTGTGATGGTAAATAAAGGATGTGTATTTCTAGTGCCTGGAGATGAATCTAGGCCCAACTTAAACAGGACTGAAGGGATGCTGACAAGAACTGTACCATGTACCGGTATAGGCAGATACCATGCAGAAGGATGGCGGCTCTCTCTTCTGATAGCCAAAGCTGAAGGATAAAGATGTGGCAGCGTAGGCCAGACTTTCTTCCAAAAATAATAGTGTGTTCATGCTCAAAGCAATTCTAAGGAAAAGGCCAATTATATCAACAGTTAGCCTCTGAATTTGCATACCACCTGCAACAAAAACACCTAAAATTTCCTAATAATTTACAAGCAAGTGTATGCATACACCAGTAGGTATGTGAAATTCCTTTTAATAAATAGCACTGAATCACATGTCCAAATTTTCCAAACAAGGTCTTGACATGGACCACCGAGAATATAGCTTTTTCCTGCTGTTGCCATGTGGTTTGCTTCTGCCTTTGTCTGAACCCATTGGTTGACATTTTTTACCACAATCTCAAAAATACCACCTGGAGCATGCCTCATTTACTTTATATTTTTAAAGCTAATGGCATAAGTCTTTCTTTTTAGTCAATCTGTATGTATTTGTTGACACCATACCAAATACCACATTTGAGGTATTGGCACCACATTTGAGGCCGCGGACAGGTAACTCAGTTGGTTAGAGCATCATCTCAATACACCAAGATTAAGAGTTTCATCTCCAGTCAGGGCACATAGTAGAATCACTAGAATGAATGTGTAAATAAGTGGAACAACAAATCACTGTTTCTCATTCTCTCCCCCACCTCTCTCTTTCCCTCTGTCTCCTTTTTTTTCTCCCTAAAAATAAATAATTTTAGAAATAAAAATAGACATTTGAGAAGAGAAGACAATTCAAGTTACAAAGGTGCTTATTTTCATTAAAAAATTAGTCAGTGGAGATGTACTCTTAAGGGAATAACTTCACCTTAAAGTCCATGTGTCTCTCAGTTGCAATACAGTGACTTCAGCTATGATTTGCCTGTGAATATCATCACTGGCTCCACCCAGATTGAATACAATGAAGGGAAATGGGCTTGGGCCAACAATTCAGCACTTTTTGCCATCTTGTTCTTCTAAGCATTGGATGGTTCTTTTGCTCTCTGCTCTGTTTGGTAGGGCCTTTAGGTTATGGAGGCTGTGTTCAGATCAGCAGGAAAAGGGGAAATCATTGTCATTTGTCTTGTCAGCATCACAGACCCATAACTCTAGTCTAGGGTGGAGAAGATGAACCTGTGCAGGCCTGCCACATTTCAGGCTCTCAAACCTGGTGGCTCACGGCATGAAGGAAAGAATTTATCAAGAGCCTGGGGAGTGAAGAGGAGAAAAAAATAAACTGAAAGTGTACTCAGAATCTGAAATAGATAATGTCTCCCAAAAGAAAGAGAAAATGCAGGAAGGAGGCCCCTGGGAGAGGTGGCCCATTACATGGTTATGATCATGGTGCGAGTTCTCTCCCAGGGGATGGATTAGCAGTTGCTGCTATTAAAATCTTTATACATCGCATCATCAATATTTACTCACACCATTTAAGCTGTCATTTAAATAGACAACTAAATAATTCACAGTTTTATTTTTCATATTGGTTTTCAGGAGATCTGTAAGTCTGAAAGATGCCTTCCATCATTTTTTATTATATTATGTTCTTTCTAATCCAGATTTTCCCCCAAACTTTGCCAGTGGTAGTTTTTACATAAGTGTTTTTTCTTGTGGTAAATATACACAATGTACAATTAGCCATTTTAACCATTTGTAAGTGTACATCTTGTGGCACTAAATACATTCACCACCATGTACCTCCAGAGTTCCCCAACTGGAATTCTACCCATTAAACAACTGCTCCCCATCCCCTCCCCCGCACCTGGCAAACACCATTCTGCTTTCTATCTCTATGACTGCTCAAGGTGTCTTGTATAAGTAGAATCATACTTATGTGATGCGGACCTCAGCTCATGGGTTCCACCATTGTGGATGAGATACAAGACAAATTCACACAGACTACTGAGTCCTGAGGAGGAAAAGGGATGGCATGGCTACTCTCTCAAGGGGACAGTGCCCTGACCCTTGCCTTCACAAGTTTTTATTGGGTTTCAATTTGCACAGGAATACAGGTAAAGTTCATTAATCATTGTCAGGCAGTAAGGATCAATCAATAGATAGCATACAAAGAACTACGAGGGTCTATTCTGAGTCAGGGTCTGTTAGCTAAAGGGCAACAAAACTTTGGGAAACAAACTCATTCCCTGCTCAGACCCTTATCATTTAATTGAGAGCATTCTTAGCAAAGCAGGTTTCACAAGACTTTATGAATTCTTTCTTATGCCCAATCACCTGGGGAGCCCACCTTATCCAGCACAGCACTGTACTGCCCTCTGTCAATGTTTCAGGCTTAAGTGGAGCAGAGCCAGGAAGCCAAGAGATAAGGAAACTTCTCCCAGACAGATTGAGAACTCAGGCTATGTCAGGATAGCCAGGGGGTGGGGATCCATCACCCCCGTTTGCTGCAGCCCCCCCCCGAGTTCTTCCTTGAGGGCCTTCCACGTGATCATGCTTGTCTTAGGCAACCCCTCCCTTGAGGGAATCTTACCCATCATTGGCTAACCAACCAAGCACTGGGGGGCAGTTATGGATGAAGCAGAAGCAGTGCTCCTGCCAAGGAGATAAGCTTTGTCTCCTTAGTGGCTTACAGACTGAAGGTCATTCACTCAGCCTTAGCCATGGGTGGGGGGTTTGCAGCTCCTGAAACCAGGCAGGGCAGTTCCCAACACCTATGTTCTTTTGTGAACAACTTACTCATCTTAGCACAGTTTTCAAGGTTCATCCATGTAGTAGCTGTATTACAATTCCTTTCCTTTATAAGGCTGAATACTATTCTATTTGTATGTGGTATATTACATGGTATTTACCCATTCATCTGTTGATGGACACCTGTGTTGTTTCCACCTTCTGGTGATTGTGAATAATTCTGCTATACACATGGTATGCAAGTGTCTGTTCCTATCACTGATATCAATTTTGACCAGAAGTAAAATTACTAGATCACATGGTAATTCTATGTTTAATACTTTAGGAAATACTTTAACTTTTCCACAGCAGCTTCACCATTTCACATGCCCATGAGCAATGTACAAGTGTTCTAATTTCTTCACATCCTCACCAACACTTGCTATTTATTTATTTATTTTAATAATGGCCACTCTAATGGATGTGGAGTGATATCTTATTGTGGTTCTGATTTGGAGTCCCCTAATAATTAGTGATGTCAAGTATCTTTTCACGTCCTTATTGGCCATTTGTATGGCTTCTTTAGAGACATGTCAGTTCAAGTCTTCTGGCTATTTTTTAACTGAATTGTTTGTTGTCGTTGAGTTGTAACGAATAGCATTTTCTCTATTGTTTTTAAATTCCCATCTCTGAAGGAGATGTATTAGGTATAGGATAACATCTTTATTTTATAGCTAAAATTCCTCTGGAACATGGATTTCAGTCCTTTCATCTGTGTCACATAAAGGCAGCTGTCTCACATTCCATGCTTTGGTGCAAAACTGGAGTTTTGTAATATTTTCCTTATGGATGAGGTAATATATATGAAGGCTTCTGATGCCATGTCTGGTACATTATATGTACTCTATTAATTTTAGTTGAATAGGAATATGAGCTATATTCTTTGATATTCTGTGAGTGTACTACATTTCTGAAAGGAGAAAGAAAAAAAAACATAAAAAGAAATGCAATTATCTGACACAAGATAAGTTGGTAGTGCTTTTTATTCTATAATGTAATAATAAAGGGAAAGGGCAAGATAAGTGAATTTAATAAGATACTGTACAACATTGAGTGTTTGTATATATTAATGGTGTACTTAATGCATAAAATATTGTATATGTAGCAAACAGAGATAATTAATTTTATTCCCTCCGAGACCCTGCTTTGTTTCTCTTGGCCATAGTGTTCGCTAAGGCAGCTGCAAACCACCCTCCTTGTTGGTGAGAAAACACGTGGTTTGTTTTGTTTGAACAAATGGGGCTAATCCGCTGTGTGCACTTCAATTTTTCTTCTCAAAAGTTGATAAAAGAAAAATTTGCAGCGAAAGGATATAATTCTTTCTGAAGACTATAACAAAATATTATGTACTGAGAAAATAATGGTTAAAACAATGCATGAATATTTGTATTTTGGGACATATAAGGTATTTACCCTAGTTCACATTCTCTGAAAACAAGAGAAAGGCTGAATATGCTGGAATAAAAAAGGAGGCAGTTTATTCTGCTTCTCTGATCACCACCAAGGACAAAGAAAAAGGGTACTGGTTATATTTGTATTAAAAATCATTTTTAAATATTATATTTTCCTCACAAATGGTTAACAACATGCTTTATACATTATTGTACAGAAAAAAAAATCCACTCTTTTTTCCATTGTCTCTCCTTTACTCTGACACCATCCCACTCACAACACTCTGACACCAGATGTGTGGGTTTCTTCCCACACCAAGCCATTCTGCAACACCAGCTATGTGTTCTACAATTTAACTCAATTCCGCACTCTACCTGGCGATAGCATGGGATCCCACAGACTGTCCCCCATTTTATTTTATTTTTTATATTGTATTTATTTATTTTTAGAGAGAGGGGAAAGGAGGGAGAAAGAGAGAGACAGAAATATCAATGTGTGGTTGCTTCTCACGTGGCCCCAGCTGGGGTCCTGGCCTTGCCACCCAGGAATGTGCCCTGACTGGGAATAGAACTGGCAACCCTTTGGTTAGCAGCCTGCACTCAATCCACTGAGCTACACCAGCCAGGGCTCTGTCCCCCATTTTAAATGCCAATTGCAAGCAGCAGGTCCCCAGGTTACCCACATATTCTGTGCAATTTAATGGTAAAACAGAGGTTCCCATACCCTCCCTTCTTGGGTTCAATTAATTTGCTTAAGCAGCTCATAGAGCCCAGAGAAACACATACTCCTGTTTACCGCTTTATTGAAAGGTATAAAAGATACAGATGAACAGCCAGATGAAGAGATATGTAAAACAGGTCTGGAAGGCTCCCAAGCATGGGAGCTTCTGTTCCCGTGGAGTTGGGGTACATCACTCTCCTGGCACATGGATGTGTTCACATACCTGGAAGATGCCCCAGTCCCATATTACTAGGATATTATGGATGCTTTCTTACATAGTCATAATCAATTATTAATTCTATTTCCAACCATCTCCCTTCTCTAGAGAAATGGGGGTGGGGATTAAAATTCTAACCTTCTAGTGCTAGATTTGTCCTTCTGATGATCAGCTCCATCAAGGAGCCCACCCAGAGCCATTTTATTATGGAACAACAAATAAAGGATGCCCCTAGTGCTCTTATCACTTACAAATTTACAGAAGTTTTAGGAGCTCTGTGCCAGGAACAGGAAGAAAAGACCAAGTATATATTTCTTCTATTCTCAGAATTATATAGAGAGGCAAAAGGTGCTATATTGATATAGAAGGTGGCTATTTTGGGAGTAAGGCATCCCAGTTTGCTCCCAGGAGCCCAAACACTCCCTCTGCCTGCACACCACAGCCTTCCAGGGCACCCCCTACCCCATGGCTCTCCTGTCTGCGATGTCTCTTCTCACTTCCTGTGTCACTCTGTTCTGCTTCCTCACAAGCTGCTGAAGCCAGGGGCTGGCCTGGCTGCCTAGCTAAGTGCCACCAGTAGGGCTGCAGTTGCCTATTGCAGTTGCCTGAAGTCACCCATGTACCATGAGTTAGCATAAGGTCGGGTTCCCGATGATGAAACTCATTTTGGTGCAGACACATTTACTATGCCGGGAAGAGTGGAACTTCTTAAATTCTTTAGGCTTAAGTTTACCTGTCTCACCTTCCCCCTTCCACCAACGTACACACATGTCTCCAAGTGCTATGAAAGAGAAGCATGGCACAGTTTCCAAGATACAGGAGAGAAAAAAAAACTTTAATTAGATGTAGAAAAAAATCTAATTTTCAGAAAAATAATGAGTCAACTTTTAGCCCATTAGCAATTGACAAATGGAAATTCTTGCCTATCTCTAGCTGCTTTGAATGTTTGGATCATTAACTTGATTTTTTCAATCTGTAGCTAAAGGCAATTGTTTCCAAGTTAAAATAATTTACCAGTGAATACTCATTCCCTTTCTCCATATACATTAAGTCATTGCATTCAGGTCATTGCAAATGTCTGTTTGTTTTGCTTGTTGACTGGAAAGGAAAGGCCAAAGTTTACCTATGCCCTGCTGCTTTAATATTACAGATATCATTCATTCATTCATCCTTTCATTCAGTAAATATTGACTGGTTGCCAGTTTGATGCTGTGGTATTCTGAGCATTAAGCACCTAAGGTCAACTACACACTGCCCTTGTACTCAGAGATAGACAGTCTCCAGTGTCATCCAATAGAACTGCACGTGATAATCCCAGTGCTGTGTCTCCAAGTTGTTCAACATGGTGGCCACCAACCAAGTGGCCACAGAGCACTTGAAACCTCCTTGGTGCAATGAAGAAACTGAATTTTTGATTTTATATATTTTAATTAATTTAAATTGATGACTAATTACTGCATTGTGGCTACTGTACTGGATATAACTTATCTACACAGAGACACAGACAAGTCAAGAAGCAGCAGCAATTTTTGACAAACCACATATGGTAGGTAAAATACATCCATTATCCCCTTATTAAAAAATCTGAGTTAGGTTGCATGACACAGGAAAATTAAAGTCATAGGTGAAATTAAAGTTGCCAATTTGCTGACTTTGATATGGGGAGATATCCTGGACTTTCCTGGAAGGAAATACTCTTCAAAGTGAAGTTCGATATAGACTAATAATGGACTCAGAAAATATCTCCCTCCGTATTTGCATTCAATGGCTGTTGTAATGATGTCACAGCCTCAGAAAATGTTGGAATTTTAGAATGTAAAGAAATCTGAGGGTTCCCTATGGACTTCCCTCCCAAGGCAGGTTCCTCCTTGTTTTATTCCTTTTGGGCTGCTGTGACAAACTACCACAGACTGGGCAGGAAAAGGGGCTTGTAAACAGCATACATTTATTTCCTCACAGTGCTGAAGGCTGAAGTCCAAGATACAGGTGACAGCATGGCCTGTTTATGGTAAAGGCCCTCTTCAACGTTGCCTTATTGTGTGCCCTCAAGTGGCAAAAAGAAGATGGGCAAGCTCTTTTGTCTCCTTTTATAAGGGCATGGATACAATTAATGAGAGCTCCATCCTCATGACGTGATCACTTCTCAGGGGCCTCACCTCCATGTGCCATCACACTGGGGTTTGGAATTTCAACATATTAATTTGGGGGGACACAAATATTCAAGCCATTGCATTCCTGAAACACAACTGCCATGTGGCCACACAGTGTTCCCTGAGCCCCTCCAGGGACAAGTCTTGTATTAAATAGTTACAAGTCTTGTAACTATTTAGTTAATTAATATTAATTAAGCATTTGTTGTGCAAGTAATGCTTCAGTAGCTGTTAAGAATACAATCCTAAGCAAGATAAAAATGAACTCTATAATCGGCCTTCAAGCACGCCCAGCAACCTTCCACCTCTGAATACAAGAGCCATTCACCCCTCACATTAAAAGTGAAAGAAACTTCCCCACTGTGGGCTTATCTTGTTTGAGTTCCTTTGCCCAAGGTCATGTGGCATAGGTGACACTCTGGAGTTTATGAAGATGTCCAGGGTAGACTAATGAGATATTAGAGGCCATGTAGAAGGAGGCAGCAGACAATGATGGACCAACTTGATGTATCAGGTGCTGCCCAGTTCCCAGCTGGAAGAACTTCATAAGTGACCATGCCAGCATGTTTTGAATCCAAAAAAAACACCCAGTTGAAAAACAATTAAATTTTTTTTTTTTTAGCTAGTAAGTTTTGGAAGGATAAGCTAGAGAGGGGAAGAGAGCAATCAAACAGGGGGAACAGCAGCATAGGAGGGAGAGAGAGAAAGTACAGTGACTAGACAGCTGACAGCAGTGCCTGGCACATAGCTGGTGTTCAAGAAATATTTGTTGAATTAGCAGAAGGTATGTCCAAAGCACAGACTCAGTGGGTTATTAACCAGAAAGGAGGGTACAAAGGTAAGGGCCATAAAGAGTGGGAGCCAGGTTGCCAAGCTGGGCCTTGATCCTAGAGTAGTGGAAAACCCACCTCACCATCGAAGCTCTTCTCATAGCAGGTTCCTCCTGAAAGCCTTCCCCCAGGTCCTGCCTCTGACATTATTTCTGAATCTTTCTATAAGTGTCAGTATGTTGATTTAGATCCAGTTGGTCTTTATGAGCTGATGTTCCATTTTGTTGACTAATACAAACATAGTGTTCTATGTCTTCCAATCACTTCTTGTTGAGAAGTGTTGATGGGCAAGCCCTGCACCTCTACACACAGATCTAAGACTTCTGTGCTTGAGAGATTGTCCAAGATGGAGCAGGCTGCTATGGTGACAAAAACAAACATTGAAGGTGGCATCTGGGCCAGTAACTTAGGAATGATCCTCATTTTCCAAAGAAGTCTTGGCACATCTGGAGCTGCAGTGACAGGGGTCATGAATATGCTCTGTAAACTGAAGGGCAGGACATAGCCAAGGGACTTGCACCTTGCATTACTAACTCCTGCCCCAGAAGATGCTGGGGGTCTGCGCATCATTGTGTGTGGGAAACACCAGAGGTCAGCATCCTTCTCATGGATGCCTGACCAGGTCTCAGACTAGATGTCCTGTGAAGTACATCTTCAGTTCTGAGGGAGCGGTTGCTGCTCATCACCACTCTTGATCTAGGACTAGACAGCCAGCTCCATCCTCAGAAGCTTTGTCTATCACAAGGGTTCATAAGAGGGATCCAGGAGCATCTAAATCAGTTCCTGAAAAGCAGAACATGACTGTGTTTAGTTCTTACTGTGCTGCTCTATTTCCAGCTCCTGTCTAGCAAAGCTAGAGGGGGGTGACTTTCCTATTGATTGACACTCCTGAGCAATTGTATTGCTAGTAGGAAGCGACTCTGTCATCAGCCCAATTACTTTATTTTACTTACACAGATAAGATTTGGCTGTAATATCAGAGATCAGAATAATATCTGGCTAGACCACTGATCCTTTATACATTTTAAACCAAATTATTTTAATTATTTAACCTGAAACATTGCTATAGCATGTGTGTCTTTTTCGGGGGGGGGGGCATAAATGTTATTTCACACAGGGTAAACCTTAGTGTGTTGATTGACAAGTTATATATTGCTTCATTCTAAGCACCAAGGCAATATGATCACAAATCAATCTTTGAGAAATATCTTCTATGGGTGGAAAACATCTTCTTCACAACTTGGAGGACATGTTGCATTCATAGAACAGCGTAAATGACAGTGATTTTTTAAAGAGTAAAAATAACCATATTTTTTTACATTTTTAAAGAACATAGTCATTTTGTATGTATATTTAAAACACAAGCTGCTAGAATTCGATCTCCAGTGCCACCTGGGACTAAAATGCTGTATTTCATCCCAATGTCAGTTTGTTACTAAATCAGAACTCGAACACCCAACACCAGCCCCACCCTGACTTGTGGGGTGGCTTCATTCCAGTCACCAGCTTTCCAGGTATCTTAGTGACCCCATTGATAAATGGCAGTGAGGACCCTGCCCTCGTGGGGGTGAAGTGAGGAATGCACATGGATGTTTCCAAGTATGTGTAAACTGCTAAGTGTTTTTAAAAAGAGCACATGGCACTGTGGTTGGTATATTCTTATATGTAAAAAATCTATTATAGAGGCTATTATGGATATTTGGTTTCAATATTGCTGAAATAGGTTAAGTTCAAATAGCAGCCTCAAATATAAGGAGGAAGTAAGCCAACAATGTAAGTAAAATCTTTCAAAGTGTCCAATAGTAGTTAATGGATTACTCAAAGAAAATCAAAACCTCAGTGAGCTGAGCATTTCATGGTCAGGGGAAGGTTGGGTGGCCCAAGGCCATCTTAGCAGATTCCAAAGTGGGATTTTATTTTATTTTATAGTTATTATTTTATTTATTTAATTATTTAATTTTTAAATTATTTTTCAATTACAGTTGTCTGCATTTCCCCCCCACCACTCCTCCCCACCCCAGCCAAACCTACCTCCCTCCCTTGCTTCCACCCTTCCCCTTGGTTTTGTCCATGTGTCCTTTATAATTCATGAAAATCCTTCCCCCCATTGTCCCCTCCCTCCTCCCCTCTGGTTATTGTTAGATTGGTCTTTTTTTTTTAATTGTTCTTATACAGTTTTCTGTCTTTTGCTCCTATTCCAACCCACCGCCCCAGCCCTCCCCACCCAGATTGGTCTTAATTTCAATGTCTCTGGTTATATTTTGTTTGCTTTTTTCTTTTGTTGATCATGTTCCAGTTGAAGGTAAGATCACATAGTATTTGTCTTTCACTGACTGGCTTATTTCACTTAGCATATTGCTCTCCAGATCCATCCATGCTGCCGCAAAGGATAGGAGCTTCTTCTTTCTCTCTGCTGTGTAGTGTTCCATTGTGTAAATGTACCATAGTTTTTAATCCACTCATTTACTGATGGACATTTAGGTTGCTTCCAGCATTTCGCTATTGTAAATTGTGCTGCTATGAACATTGGGGTGCATAGGATCTTTTGGACTGGTGTTTCAGGGTTCTTAGGATATCATCCCAACAGTAGAAATGCTGGGTCAAAAAGCAATTCTATTTTTAGTTTTCTGAGGAAATTCCATACTGTTTTCCACAGCAGCTTTACCAGTCTGCATTCCCAAAGTGGGATTTTAAATGTGTTTACTCAATTAGTTGGTAGACTGAGGGTTGATAAAGCTCTTAAAGTGAATGACCTTAAAGTTGAACACTCTTTATTTATTATGACCTACATGGAGGTTTCCCAAAGTCTCACAGTCATGTCCTGTTGTTCTCAATGACTTAAATCCCATTGTGAAATACAGTTCTGATTGTACTTTTCCAAATGCCTTCTCCAGAAACAACACCCTCTCTGGAAATGGTCCCAGCTTCATGCTGGATAAATGCACCCAGTGCCAATGCCATGTTCACTGCTATGGATTGAAGTGTGTCCCCAAGGAAGTCATCTGTTAAAGTCCTAGAAATACAGTGTTACTCTATTTGTAATAAGAAAGTAATTAAAGTTAAGTAAAGTCATTGAGATAGGTACCTGATTGGATAGGATTAGGGTCCTGATAAGTAGAGAAACCAAACCTCTCATCTCTCTCTCTCTCTCTTTCTTCCCCCCCCCCCCCCCCGGCTGTAAAGACACAGTAAGAAGTCAGACCTCTACGAGCCAGGAAGAGAGTTCTCACTAGGAAACAAAACTGTTGGATCTTGCTTTTGGACTTCCAGCCTCCAGAATTATGAGGAAACAGATTTCTGTTGTCTCAGCCCCCAGTCTGAGGTATTTTGCATGGCAACCTGAGAAGACTAAGACAGATTTCACTAAATTCTTAGAAAGTCTCTTTGCAACTGAGTGTAATTCAAGAGGAAGGACCAGTTGATTCTCTCTGACACTGTAATTATGTTATTGAAATTTCTCTCTGGTATCCCCAGGCTGCTCCCTTTTGCATCTACAATGTGTTGATATGCATCCAAAGATAATAAAACTCTCAAAATGTTAAAGGAAGAAATCATTATACATAAAATATTTTAAGGCAGAGTCAATTTTATATCAGAGGTTTGTGTCCCAGACACACAGTTACAGTGAGGGGTGATTTTTCTTTCTTTAAAAATAAACCTGCATTTTAATTTGAAGCAAAGTTTGGTTTAAAAATGTTTTCTTTTCTTTATTTATCCTGAGAGAACGTGCTCTTTTCTGCTTCAGAACACTTTTTATAAAATTGCATTTTATTCAGCAGACATTTTTTTTTCTTTTTTCCCAGAGAGCAAGACTTGATTTAATATTTTCCATTTCTGCAGCAGACACCAGGAATAAGCAGAACATTGGGCACCATGATTACTTTGGGGACAAAAAGTCTCTAGCAGGTAATTAGACAAATGCCCTTAAAGATGTGTGCATGCATGCATGTGCGCACACACACACGTGCCAGTTTTCCGCCGAGATCTGTTTTCATGTATAAAACCCACTAAACCTTAAAACAACGCTCTAGTGTTCAATCCATCCTTGTGCATAAATGCAGTACAACGAGTACAGGGAAGCCCCCTTCCAGGAGGGCTGTGCAGCATCTTCAGGACCGCCTGAAGCAGGAAGCAGTGGTGGTCATGCACTCTCTGCCAGCATTTAAATTCCAGCCACACCACTTGTTGCTGTGTGACCTTGGGTAACTCTCTTAGCCTCTCTGAGCCTCTGTTTTGTTTCCACATCTGGAAAATGAGATCCATCCCTCCCTCATAGGGCCATCATGATCAAATGAATTAACATACATCCGGTGCTTCTAGCAGCATGTGTGGTGCGGCAATTATTCTCAGGGTTTTAGCAATTATCAGTCTTTGATCCATGAGCAAGAGAACTGATTTAGATCAATGGCTCCTATATTGCTATAAGAAAAAGTTCCTAGAAAAGGTCCTGGTTGATCCACCAGACTCTCCAGCACTCCCTGCTGTGGTTCTCTCTCTCCTGCTTCAGGCTTATTCACTCAGCTCTGACCACACAGGCCTCCTTGCTTATTCTTTAGCACTCCAGGTTCTCAGGCCCCTGAGCTGTGTCCTCTCCTGGAACATTTCTCTTGGTGTGAGCACCACCAGCACCTTCCTCCGAGTCTCCACTCCAGTGGCACCTTCTTCACGGGCCCCAACCCAACCACACTACTGAAAACAGCAGCATCCATCCCAGACTTCCCATGTTCCTGACTCTGTTCTAATTATTTTAACAATTGGTACTTGTTGCCTGCAAGCACATTGTTTTATCGACATTTAAATTAAGTTTATAGTTGATGTCTATTGTGTCCCTTGGCTATGAGGCAAGCTCCATGAACCTCATGTCTCTCTCTCTCTCTCTCTCTCTTTTTTTTTTGTTCATTGATGTATCCCAAGATACATAGTAGGTAGAAGATACATATTTTGGGATAAACAAATTGAGGGAGTTAATATCTCAAAAGACAAAAAATATATAACTTACTTAACTTGGGAAATGTAATCAAGTTTCTGGAAACGGGAACATTCATCACTGTGTAGGAATCTTCCAACATCAGTGTGCGTTGGAGAGACTCAGGTCCCTCACCTGTAGCCCTGCTCCCCCCTCCATCCAGAGGGGCCACACAGATCTTCCTGCCCTCCAAGCCCTTGGCTCTTTCCCTAGAGATTGGACTGACTTGTTTGGGGAAAAATTGATTGTTCTCCCTGCTTATTCATGACCCATGACTCATTTGGGGACTGGCCTGATGTCACCCCCCATTCCACAGTCAGCTGCCTCCCAGTGGAGCCAGGAGAAGGCAGCTACTCCTCTGCTACCCTGACAGTGACCTTGTGGGTGTAGACAGTGCAGAGGGGGAGATACATGGCTCACTGCACCTTGGGGTTGGGACAGCATCCTCCAAGTTAACTTGTCCAGAAGCAGAGCAGTTATTCTAAAGACTGATTCTCATAAGTACTTAACCGACATATACCATCTGTGAGAAGGAAGAGTGTGGCATTAGGCTCTACTGGTCCAGCATTATACATAGACATAAAATAAGTAGCATGCCCTTTCACGGCAAATATTCACTACATTTTTTTTCTCCTCTAAAACTCTAATCCAGCACTCTGATTTCAACTATCCCTTGATAAATGTTGCTGCAGAAAAAAAAAACAAAACACTAAATATGATTTTAATCACAAATATTCTCTGATGTGCCCACAGGGGATATTTTATATAACTTTGTTTATTTTTGTATTAATTGTTTAAGAGTTGAACATCTATAATGCAAGTATTTTCAAAGAACCTAGCAAAAGTTATTGGAAAAATCATACATTTGTTGCCTGGGTGTTTGATAATGTGCTGTTTCTCTCCTGGCAACAGTGCATTATCAGAGGAAAGACTGAATGAGCTGAATTGTTAGATTAAAGATTTTGAATCACTGACTCTTGAGAAAAGGAAAAGCTTTCCCTGTGAGGTCAGCCAACAAGATAGGAGTCAAGATTCAAACGTGTCTTCCTAATCCAGGGTTTGAGGCAGGTTTTTAAAGGTTTCAGCACCAAATCTTCCTGGACAGCGAACCCTTCATTTCTGAATGGGTTCCAGCAGTCAGGTACAGCCCAGGTCCAGTCCCCAATTCTTTGGATCTGGGGAGGGTGGGGTGGGAAGGGGCAGTTAGGCGTTCACAAGTGCTACTCATGAGCAGGGTAAACTTTGGTTCCTGGTCTTGTTAGAAACAGGGTAGGACCAATTTGACCTTGCTCCGTGGTTGCCAAAGAATTTAAAAAGGTTATAGAATGCAATGAGAAGTGTTTTTTTTTTTTTTTTTCATTTATATTTAATCAAAACTCACCTTGAAATTTCAGTATGTTAAACTCAATTGTAATAATATATCTTGGATAACATTATCAATGATTATACCAACTGTCATCTCAACATTCTAAACTCTCTATATTTTCTAGCCCCAGGTCAACGCTAAATATAGGTCACTATTAAAAACCATAAATGTCCTCAGGATACAGAGATTATGAGGAGAGGGGTGAAATTCCATTACAGTCTCATACAGCTCTAAAGCTGAGAACTGTTCTATGAATGTGAAAATGAATTTAAAAACACTTCCTGTGTTATCTGTAAGGACATGCATGTTACATGGGAACCCTTTTCTCTTTCCCAGTAAAAAGGAAGCAGCTCTTTCTTAGCTCCCACTAGGAGAACACCACAGAGGGGGCAGGACAGAAGATCTGCCGAGATGCAATGACCAAACATGCAGCCACCCCAGCTCCAGCTACATCTTTGGGTTCTACAATGGTGATGTGCATCTACTGCTGAGGCAGCAAGGTGAAACACTCCTTGACGAAAATCAGAAGCCAGCCACTTCTGTAGCAGAGGGTGACTCCAGGCCCGGTGGGATGACATTTCAGGAAGACTCGAAAGGGTCGGTGTATTTCACCCCCGCCCCGACTTCAATTTAAACAAAGCAAAAGCCACCCTGTATCTCTTTTGCTGGCAGTGGGCCTGCCACTGTTTATCAAGCCGGGGCAAATCCAATTAGCTTGTGGCCTAACTCCCAACCTTATGAACCTGCTCAGCTTTGAGAATCTCAACAGTTCCTGCCAATATCTCATTTCTCCCGCAGCTGATAAGATCAGCTGAAGATATTCAATGGGCTTCTTTTCACTTCAGCTCTGGCTCCTCATCCCTGCCAGCAGTGCTGAAGCCATAGTGGCCAGATCTTATTTTCCTACATGAAATAGGATGGCAACTCCAAGGCCTGTGGAGCGTGCTGGGACCAATGTGGATGGGGCCCTGGCGCGGGTGACAGGGCGGCCCGATTTCCCTTATCAGGGCTGGCCCACAAAGGCGGCCGGCCCGGGTGATTAGTATTCCTGGGTGCGCGGCGTCAGGCCTATTTCTGTCACACAGATAGATTGAGGCTTTCACTCAGGCTCGCGAATGAGTGACACATGGCCCGACCGGGAGGACAACATTGTTATTTGAGTTAAGAAATCAATTTGTATCAAATGTACACTGTAATTTATTTGTTGGCTTTGAAGGGAACCGAGCTGAGATAAATGGGAATGGGCTGCCTTCTTTCCCCCCCTCTGCCAGCTGATAAAGTTCTTCTGAAGCCCCAGATAGCTCCAGTCAGAGCCAAAGTGACAAACATGTTTAAAGTTGCACAGTGATCTTTAAATCTCAAAAAGAACACCTTGTCGGACATGATAGAACATTTTTTACCTTTTCCCTCTATCTGTCAGAAAGCTGCTGTGACACATTGCTTTAGTATTTTTGCTGACATTTTCTTTATCAAGCACATCTGTTTGTGGTCGAAAGATGCTTATTCCTATTTTCTTCAATCTACAGCAGGCTAAGAAACTGCCAAAGGAGGCAGGAAAGGAGCCGAGCAGTCCCAGCACTGCACTTACATACCTGGAGATGCTGCCTCTTGTTTTGGTTTGTTAAATGTTGATTGTGTTTTAACATCGTCATATTGTTAGGATTCTCTTTGTCGTGGTGTCTCTTCTCTCCTCTCCCTCCTCCTCAACATCCTTCTTTTCCACTTCCTTCTCCTCTTCTATCACATTGGTCTCCATCTTCATTTCCATTTTCGTCTCCATCTCTATCTTCATATTTATAGAGAAACTTTTTAAATTTCAATTCTTCTTCTCTGGGAGGAAAACCACGGAGGCTTTATTTTGCTGCCTGATACTGCTGCTTTAAGTGAACACCTGCTGGCTGTAAACTCATCCTCATCTAAAAATTATAGGACTGCTCTGGCTGGTGTGGCTCAGGGGACTGAGTACCAGCCTGCAAACCAAAGGGTCACCGGTTCGATTCCCAGTCAGGGCACATGCCTGGGTTGCAGGCCAGGTTCCCCAGCGTGGGGTGTACGAGAGGCATCCATACATTGATGTTTCTCTCCCTCTCTTTCTCCCTCCCCCTCTGTCTAAAAATAACTAAATAAAGTCTTTTTAAAAATTATAGGATGAATGACAGAGCCCAGTCCCAGGCTCCAGGGCATGTGCACTGCCACGGGGCTGCATGATAAGGGAATGACCAGGTCCCTTGGACAAGGGCAAATGTACTTCTGGACATTTTAACTCAATAACCTTGCTGTTTATCTCAAAAAAGTGACAAATATAGCAAGCCAGTTGATTGCATAAGGCATTTATCATTTTTTCAACTTGCGTTTTATGTAGTTTGGAATCTGCTTCCTCTCAGAGCCAGAAGGAAAAGTGCATGAACTTGAACACTTTCTGTTTCTGACCTTCCATTAGTCTGCCTGTGTCTGCTCTCAGTTAATGTTGGGCCAAAGTTCCAGGCGGATCCCACTCATGTGAGCAGAGGCCAGACTCATCCTGAGACACAGGTTTCATAACTGATTTCAGCGCCTCCGTGTGCGGTGCTGAGACCACCGGCCACCAGTGATCCCAGGACATCTGCCCTTCCCGGTGACTGGGTACACCAGCCAGGGGATTGCTTTTATCTTCAGTGAAATATGTCTTTCTTTAGTAGTTGAGTGGAGCTCAGTGGAATAAGCAGAACATGTAACCAGTTTTCTTCGTTTTATGAGAACTCAGGTTTAAAGTCAAGCAGTATGACTCCGGACCTCAACCCTTCAGTCTCAAACACCCCAAACACCCCCTGCCTGCCATATGCCCATTTCTCCTGAGGACATGGGAAGGTAAGGGCAGGAAGAAGGAGCACTGTCCCCACTCTGGAGTGGTGAGGATCATGATGTGCTATTGGGGCAGCCATGTAAAAACAAGGCCATGACACACGGGCAATGCTGGTCAAGAATCTGCTTGTCCACTGTCCTCTTTCCCCTTGCCTTCCCCTCCACACTCCTGAAGCCATTCCCCACCCCAGTCCCACAAAACTTCCCCCTCCCCATCAGTCTCAGTGTCCCCCCCAAATATTCCTTTTTCTTGTCCCTTCAAACACACTCACCACTTATAATCTTAACACCACTTTATTCATTACTGTAAAGATGTCCCATTGACCAAGCTAACAAATGAGTCCCCAAACACTGAAGACCATCTGTGCATAAAGATCACTAACCTTCAGAAGTGGCAGAACTTACTGTACAAAAAATGTGCAGGATCCAGAAATTATAGTAAGGAAGTCCATGGAGAAGCAGGCCGGGCCACTCCATTCACAGCAGCAGTGCCCAGACCCTGGCCCACGTACGTCCGCCCTTCTGCTTAGTTTGGGAATCAGTTTGAGATATAATTCATATGACACACACCCCACACCTTTCAAGTATACAATGTAACGGCTTCCAGCACATTCACATGGTTGGTTGTACAATCATCATCGCAGCCAATTTTAGAACATTGCTATCACCTTGCAAAAGAAACACTGTGCCTGTGCTTGTCACACACCTACCCTGCCGTTACCCCTGCAGCCACTACCCGTGCCTGTCACACACCTACCCTGCCGTTACCCCTGCAGCCACTAGCCTTCTCTCTGTCTCTGCAGCTCCCTATTCCAGACATGTCACACACACTGAATCATACAGCACGTGGTCGCTTGTGACTGGCTTCTTTCACCTAGTTTGATGTGTTTCCAGGTTCATCCCTGGTGTAGTGTGAATCAGAACTTCATTCCTTATTGTGGCCGAACACTTCTCTTTTGTAAGGCTATACCGCCCTCATTTTGTGTATCCATTCACCAGCTGATGGGCATTTGGTTTGGTTCCGAATTTTGCTATCACAGATAACGCTGCTATGATCCTTCACGTACAACGTTCTGCATGGACCTATGTTTTCATTTCTCTTGGGTAGATATCTAAGGGTGAAAGTGCTGGGTCATATGGAAACTCTAATGTTTAACTTTTGTGAAATTGTCAGGCTGTTTTTCCAAGTGGCTGCATCTATGTAAGGTTTATATACACAATTTAAACAAACTGGATGAGCTCGTTCCCAGTGAACCAAAGGTCAGAAAGAACAAATTAAAAGCAACACCAAAAAGGAATAGCAAAGCTGCAGAATCCCTGCCAAGAGTGATGAAGAGGGCAGAAAAGGTAAGAAGGCAGCATAAGAATAAACCAAACAAAACAAACGAACAAAAAACCTCAAGGGGATGGGGCACTGATGTGAGTCGATCATGCTCTGCCTGTATCTGGAATCTAGACAGGGTCTCAAATCACTGAGATAACCGATACTTCAGCAGTTTACTGGTATTGTGAGGAAAATATAAAACTGCACTCTGTACATTCAGCTTAAGACGTCATACGAGGGCATACGATCTCATTAAATATGATACAACATAAGCACTGTGTATATGAAAAATGGATCCCGGGGAAGTGCTTTCTTTCCAGGCGCCACCAAATAATCATGGCATCCCCTCAAGTCTGTTTGAACCCACTGCTGCTCACAGGGGCTGTGCTCATAGTGCTCAACACCTCCAGTCACGCGGGATGGCCCTGCTCAGGGGCATGGCAGGCAGGCAACCTCCTTTCTGAGAGGAAAGAAACGTCTTTACAAAACAGCAGAGGTCCCTTGAATATTAAAGTGGCTATTTAAAATGTTTCTTTGATTATCTGAGTGCTGAAGAGCAAGTGCATGAAAAAATGTCTTATTTATAAAATATGCATTGCTGATTGTTCAATTAGCTATACTAATTTGTTTATAGCCTATAAGGTTGTAAATTAAGTTGCTGGGTCTTTTTAAGTAGTTCTAAACTTTTAAGAAATTCTCTTTTTTTTTCTCTCTCTTTCTATTGTTGAAGGATAATTTTTTCAATACATGTGTATCTACAAACAATATTAATAGCTGAAAGAGGCTATCCCAGCACTTTAAATGTTAATATTGTAGCAACTACTGAGTTGTATTTAGAATAAAGTCCAAATTTAAGCATAAATTGCTCCATGACTAAATCAGAATTAAGATCGAAGGCCTTGGAGCTGTGGATACACAATGGGTTCAGTCAGTTCCATTCTTCACTTTGAAGTGCCTTATCACTTGACATGATAAAGTAAGATTTTACAATTCCTTGATGTGATCAATGTAAAAAGTGTACACATGTAGTTGACCCAGTTCATTATAAAATGTTAAAAATGAAAGGGTGGTTGTCCGTCTGCCCCAGTCAGGACTCAGTCAAAGGGATGGCTCCGTACATGTGCCAGAGAACATTCTTTGAGAAGTACAACATCTAGACTATGCTTGTGTCTGGCATATAGCTGAGAGGTGCCATATTGCTAAGACTGATATATCCTCAGATTCCTGTTATTGTACGGGTGTCCCCAATCCACTCCCCCAAAAAAATTTTCACTGAGAAGCACAGAGATCACAGATTTCTAGGAACCAAATTCAAACTCTGCATCTCCATTTCTTTCCTTCCATCCATCTACCTGCAAATTGAGAAGATGCTCTGAGAAAAAAAAATGACTTTTAGTTTTGAAAATCACTTGTTACAAAGAATTTCACAGAAAGTCAAAAAGGAAGTGGATTGTAGGAGGTAAAGATATCAGTGGTGATTCTAAAGAATGCACATCCAAAGAAAGTGAGCTACAGGCCCAGGTCTCAGACAGGAAGCCCTGTCCAGCAAGATGGAACTGGTCTGCAGGCCTGATGGTGGGTGTGTGTGTGCATGTGTGTGAGCACGTGTGTGTGTGTGAGGGAGAGAGGAGTGGGGGGAAACCAAAGCTACTCCTGCAGGAACCTTATAGGGCAATTTGGAAACCAGGTTTCCAGCCACATACTCACCCCTTCCCCTACCCCCAGCCTCACCATGGTTTAATAAGATTCTAGTGGGTTATTGAGTCATAGCTGTTGACTATCTACCAGTTTATTTTACGTCTACCATAGTTCTCATCACATTATCACTCTCTCCAATTAGAACATGTTCCTTGGAAGAAGAATAGAACTTATTCACAATCTTATACATACTCAATATGTGTTAGATTCTGCTTTGCCAGAGTAAGTATCACACATGGAAGAAAGGGCGGGAAGGAAGGAGGAAAGAAAGATACTCCCATTAAAAAAATAGGAATTGGCTATCTTCCACAAGGAAAAATGGATGTTTTAGCAGTCCCTAATCACGGTTCTTTCAAAATATCGTGGAAATATAATGGGTTCTATTAATATTCATGCATCTTCTGTTACATTCTTAAATGTTTCACAGTTGAAGTTTAAAAATATCTGCCCTTGTATCTTCTTTATATAGCATTTTTTCAAAAACTCAGAATAATCATGTCCATATCTGAATATCATCAGCAAAAAGAAAAATATAATCCATTCAAAATGACATACTTGTCATAATGACACATGTTACAAAACCAAATTTATGTAGAAGTCTATATTTTAATGTGTGTTCATCTTCATGATTTTGTGTACATAAAGTTTTTATCCAGTGACCTATTTACACTAAGTTTTATTCTACTTGGGCCTAAGTAACAGTGCATTTCAATGAAATATGTATATAACAGGTGTAAGTCAACATGAGTGTTTGTCTGGGAGCAGGTATAATTCGTGTGGCTCACTTTACAAGGCTTAGGGTGTGATGAGGGCCATGGTTTACGGGCAAGTTAAACAGCCCTACGTCTCAGGCTCACTTTAATGGGGAAAGTTATTTGTCTCCTGAGCCTCCATCCTAGTGATCCCTGGTCCTACTAGGAGTGATCACATCATGTTCAGAGCCCTGCAGGATGCTGGGGAGGGGTTTGGAAGGGGACTCTGAAATGTCTGGCTCTGTGTACTGCACAAGACAGTTGTGGGGTTTGAATGGAAGTGAAACACAAGTCACCAATGGCCACCATCTGTCACTGCAGTTCAGCCTTCTGCCTGGGAGGCACCTTTACCATCACCAGGTTCCCAGTACCTGTCTCCATGCCCACCCTGTGTGCATCCTTAGGAAACACCCAGTCTTTAGTTGAGCTCCAGTCCAGGCCACCCCTCTGGACACTAAGATGCACCTTACACATCTGTCTGCAGAGTCACTGTTACTGATTATGGAGGATGAAAGCCAGGTCTTCCTAAATCAAGCCAAACCTAGTCGAGTATGTGCAGCTAACCAAAATGACAAAAGCACTACTCTGGTGAACATCTGCCTGTTTTAACAGCTTCCCAGTAGCTGCTGAGCAAGCATCTTATATTTGAGGATTTTCTCACATTATTCATTTACCTCCCCAAGTACAGGTGAAAGCAAGCTTTCCCAAACTCTGCTGAAATTGGGTGCTGCCTATGACAGAGGCTCCTCAGTCAGATGTCCAACAGGGGCTGCAGTTTGGAAGGGAGCCCTGTGAGGGAAAAGACCTCAGGGACACCTACCTCTGCCTTTGGGGCACCTTCCACTGGGGAGGAGTCAGGGATGGCTGTTAACCCTTTAGAGAGTGGCACTGGTGGGGGATCCAGGGCCTGATGGCCAGCATTGTTGCTGCGAGTTTTATGCAGAACCAGTGAGCATGCTAAGCTCCCAGGAGTCTGTACAATGCCTAAAAGTAATAAATAAATGTTGTTTTCTGATTAAGATGACTGCATTGGGTTTTGCTACTTACTCTTAATTATAATTTGCAAGGTAGAAACTGAACCAGAGGTTTAGGATTCATCATAATCTCAGTCATTGAATCTTCTCATATGTTCCCACTCCAATGCTCAGGGTCCCCCTTCCTACTTGGTCAAAGGCCCAACTTCCATACCAGATCCCTGGAAGAGGGAAGAGACTGTGACTTCAACTAGCCTTATTATTTGTCAACCAACAGGTTCAAAGTTTGAGCTTTCAGATTACTCAGCCTTGATGCAGCATCAGAACATGTGAACCACATGCATCGATAGAGAGTTTTTGGTCCTCAGGACTTCTTTCTTAACCTCCCAGGTCAGCCCACATAGCCAGCCCACTTCCCATGCACTCATGCCTGTCATATTATTTTTTGACATGGCCACTTGGTGTCTTGGTCCTTGCCTTCAGTGGTCACCTCACTTCAGGGATCACAGGTATCTTTTAAATGAATCTTTCATGACTGAAGACCACAGCTGAAGAGTCTCACCCCCTCATAGTATCAGGTCTCAAATATGTTCAAGACCTCCAGGACAACTAACCAGTATAGATTCCCTATTCCCTTTCCCTCAATGGCCGGTAACGTGCAAGATAAGCCATGTACACCTGAATTGAGATTCTTAGATGTAAAAGTACCATGCCTTCTAGCCATTTGGAGCAGAAGAGGAATTGACTATGTGAGATTAGGACACCCACATGAACAACTCACACAGACCAACCACAAGTTAGACATTCCAACTACACATACTCTCTGATGAAGGCACCAGAGACCCTGTTTAAATACACACAGTTCGTCTGAGGGGCAGTACAGTAGACACAGGCTACACTTTTTTCCTGAGTTTAACAAGTTAACTGAGTGAATGAAAGGGAAGAAAAGAAATATAAAGTTCATGTTCTAGGCAACCTGCCCTATTAGGAAGGCCAATGCAGTAAAGTTCTGTGAAATACTGAGATGAGGAAAACTGAAAGGCCAGAACAGAATGAACAGTCAACTCCCAAGTGAAAAGGCTTAGCAACAAGGCAGGAAAATGGCTATATTCAGAAGGAAGAGGCTTTTCCCACCTAATCTTTCCCAGGTAGCCTTAGCTCTTTCTGAGTTATGATGTGGAATTACAATCTCCCTCGTGCATGCAAGGTGCACTTGGAGGGCTGAGGTGGAAAACCGAAGCCTGGATGCAGCCTCCCATTGGCAGTGATTGTGCCCCCTCCAAAGAATGCAGCAGGGCCACTGTTTGCAGTCAGACCCCCGTCAGTCCTGTCTACCAAGGGAGCGCCGTTTCCTTTCCCTGCATGTCTTTTTCACTCTTCTGAGTTGCCTTTGAAAAAGAAGCATACTGTCCTTTTTATAATCTCCACAAATAGATTTTAGCTTTCCTTTTTATTTATTGACTTTTTTTCTACATTGGGTCCCAGGAATTGACCTCTCATTCCTGCCTTTTCTGCCAGAGCTTCAAGGCTTCCACTGGCCAAAAGTCAACACAGAGAGGAGCACCTTAAAAGTGTGTTCACAGCCACTTAGGAAAGGGAAGGATAACATCATTGAGCAGAGCATTGCCCGTAGTCATTGGAAGGCAGGCAGTGTCACCTGTTTTAAATCGGCAACGTTTGTCACCCACTCAAACGCTGAAGATCTAATGACTCTTTCAGAGCTGTGCTCACAAACTCACACAGGCACGTCTCTGGCTCCTGCTTTCTTCTTTCTTACAGATTTCCCTCTTTGCAACTTAAAACAGAAATGCATTTTCTCTGAAAAGCGCTGACAGCAAAACCTGCTTTCTCAAGGCAGGAAAGTTGCTTGCCCCCAGGCTGTGAGCGACAAGGCACACGGGACACACGGCTGGGCTGCTTTCTGGCTCCTGTAGTTTCTTGCATCTAAAAGCAGCTCTCACCAGCCACCAGGAAGGGGCGTGGGCAGCATGCTCCTCAGGAGGGAACTTCAAAAAGGCACTGTCAATGCAGAGACCAAGTTCTCTGGGCATCCTGAGGGGTCCTCACAGGTGTTTGTTAACAAAATAAACCTTCATGCATATCAGACTGGTACCATCCATGTTTTTCTACCTGGAAAAAAAAAGGCTAACAAAAACAAAAGGATATGATGTTTTGTTATATTTATCTTATTAATAGAATCATTGAAAATGAAATTCTATTATAATACACAGTATTGATATAATTAACACATGTGTAAAATCAATGAAACAACCTAGTTTACAGCTTGTTTTCTTTTATTTAGTCTTGAGTATAAGCCAGTAATGCAGCTGATCTTTATTTGGATGCATTTTATTTATTTTTGGATCAAAGAGGTTCTCTCCTCTGACCGAGATACATGTAATACATAAACAATAGCAACAAAAAGTTTAACTATTGTCATTTCAGCCAAAGTATGTGAGACACAAATTTCCCCATGAAGACATATTTATCTTCATGTTGGAGGAGCTGTCCTTCTAACTAGTGTTCATTTTCATTCATCCATGGCTTCTGTGGGTTGGATAAACTCACCTGTGGGTATATGTAGAAGGTAATAAAGAAACTAGGCACTTAGGACATTAGAGTGTGAATTAGCCTACAAAGTGATGATTTGGGTGGTGCGGCACGTAGGCAAGAAGGTAGAGGAGCCATGCACGCATGTCCCCTGGAAAACAGGGCTTCCTCCAGCCCAGCACCCTGCCCTGGGAGGCGAGAAACTAGTAGGATTTGGGGTTCTTACTCACTGCTGTAAATGTGCTTTGATGAAAGCAAAGAACAACAGCAAGCTGACAGTGGGGTGGGGTTCAATAGCCCTGTCCCAGCCATAGGCCCTCTGAAAGAGAAGCCCACTCTGGACCAGCCAGACCGCTCCCCAGGTGTCCCACCAACAGGCTTCCATAGAAGGTTTACCTGGGCTGTCCCATGAGTATCAGGCTGCCTGTGCAGTACTTGGGGGATGGTTGGGTGGCCTGACTCCTGTGTGGAGTGCTCCTGCGGTAGATCCTGGTTTGTCCATGCATATCCTCTATGACAAGTAGTCAAGAACCAAAGCTCCCCATAAATACGCTTACCATCCCTTTAAAAACATTGCAACCAGCTATATGTACTGGGATCTGTTGTGCCTTGGTACCTAATGCAGACTATAGTATCTATCATATCATATGAGAGCTTTACATAAAGAAAGGAAAAGAATTAGTCACATAGGCTGAGATTAAGAGGGAACGGGCATTATAAGCCAACAGAGCAAATTATTGCACAATTTTATCAAACTCCAAAGATGCTAGTATTTACCCACACTTTTCAGAATTTCTAAATCTACAACTTATCAGTAAAAATAATTTCCAAAACAAATACAGAGAAAAATCAAATCTATATAAAAATACAAGGAGAAAAGTTGACCCAGGTTTAGAAATAATTACATAGCAAGCAAGCCCATCCTCTCTGTTATAATTAGCCACTAGAGTTATTTATGAGAGGTTTTTTTTTATTATTCTAAATGGTATAAATCATAGGAAAGCACATTTCTTCCTTAAGGTCTTTTATTCTTATTGAAATATATATATATGTTATAGATGAGGAAACCAAGGACCAGAGAATCTAACTAGCAGACATAGTTCCCCAGAAAGGAAGAGGCTCAGTGGTCATTGGGTACAGGTCTGAGTGACCACAGCTCACTGCTGTCTTCTCAGATTTGTGTTGTGGTAGATGCAACACAGTATCAATTTTTCAAAATTTATAAAGTGGATTAGTATTTTGCATTTGTGACTCAAAACTGAGTAGAAGTTCAGTCTCTCATATTATATAATATTATATAATATGACAAAATGGCCCTCATTGTATGGAGTGTGAAAAGGTTTCCTTTTGTTTTCCCAATTTTCTGATATAGGAGGTCAGGCTAGAAGGCAAGGCTAGGAAGCCAGAGCAGTAAGCTACGGGAAAGGGATAGGAAAGACACAGACCCTTATATTCTATGCTCTTTACTAAAGCCTGATATGCTAACTATGTATATTTTCATGTAACTGCACAAGTAACACATATAAGGAAACTGATAGAAAATAAGCAATGTGCAGCAAGTAACTGGGGTTTGATGACCCTAGACTTTGCAGTACCTTTCCAATGGATTTTCTGGATCCTATTGCCCACCTCAACTTGTCCCTGCCTTCAAGCATTTTCATTTCATGGAATGGCCTCAACATTCTCTCAAAAATGAACTTCTGTGTCATTCTCTGTGTTTCTTTCCCCATGATGTTCCACTCTGAGCCATTGACAAGTCTTCTGTTGAAGGATTCCAACCCTCACACCAATTTCTAGGATAAAAAGTTACATAACTGTGTCCTGTGGATACAGCTCCTAGTCTGTATACTGAGTAGCCAGAAGCTCATGAGGATGATCTTTGAGGATGTGCGGTCAACATTGAAAACAAGGTGTGTGACATACTGCGTCTGAAGCTCTCTCCTGATTGAGGTATTTTCTTCACATTTAATTGTTTCTAGGTTGTATAAACTGAGACTCCACAATTCTTTTATGGATATTTTCCATGTAGTATATTAAAATTATAGTACATCAATAAAGCAATGACCAAAAAAAATGTATTTAATTTCTTCGACCAAACATGATGTGAACTTTGATCTCACTGTAGAGTGTTCTATTATATTCACTTTGATTTTCCAAAACATCTTGTCTGGTTCAGACTCTAAAAAATGCCTCAGTGCCACTTTGGTTCCCAACCTGTCAAGCTTTGGCATGAACAATTTGTCAAGAAAAAGCCTAATTATGTCTGGCTAGGGCTGCCATGCTGAACCGGAACAATTGTAGTGACTGAGAAAGGGGCTTTTCTGGCACTCAGGCAACTCGGAGCATGATGGGCCTGCTGGGTTTCTTTTTACTGGCCCTGAACACTTTGCATAAAGAAAACTCCACTGGCGTTCCTCTGTTTCAGCTTTCTAAGCTGGGCTCCTGCACCCTTGCCCTGTCCTGTTGGCATCACCCTGCTCTGTTGAATACAGAACTGGCCCCAGACTTTCTTTCAGCCCAGACAGGCTGACACTACCAAGAGGCTCAATCCAGTGCTTTGTGGGTGTGCATATGTCTGCGTACAAAAGCTCCCTCAGTTCACTCATGAATAGAGTCAGCACAAAGCATCATAAATTCAGAAATAAGGTAGTTCAATGCCGTCTGTCAGTATTGCAAATTTTGTGAAACACAGATTTTAATTGGAAATAACTATTAAAATACTCTACGATTACAATAGAAATGTTCAAATTGAAAAACAAATAATAGCAAAGGTGAAAGTGAAAAGACACACTGGAAAAGAATTTCTGATCGCATTTCTGTCAGTGAGTAGGTGAGGAGGGGGGAGCAGAAGAGAACCTGTAGGCCTATGGACAGAATCACCCAATAGAACAGTGACAAATGGACAGATTTCCAGAAAAAAAATTGTAGCTCATCTGATAGTGAAGAGATTCATTTTAATGGTGTAATTTTAAAATAAAAAGCTATCATTTACGATACCATAAAAATGCAGGTCTTAGAGAAATGCTGTTTAGTTACCCAGTAGTAAAGACAACAGTAAAATTTCAAATATACCATTGCGTGTTGACTCACTCACTCATTCATTCAATAAATACCTCTGTGTGCTTTTTGTCACTGAGTCAGGCAGGTTCTTGGCAATTCTCTCCTGATAACAACAAAGTTATCTTTCTTTTAAAGTTGAAGTTTTAGGGCTTTTTTCACTTTTTATATTATGAATCCTATAGCCAGAAGTTAGATAACAAGGAAAATTCTACTATTTTTTAAAATTGATTTTTAGTTACTGGAAAGTGGCTAATTACCTGAATTAAAACCAAATTTTCTTGTAAGGGTTCAACTACAACTTATGTCACATTTTGAAACATGCAAAATAGGAAACAAATCAATATATTGGAAATCAATTATTTAATCGAACATGTGATCTATATTTAAAAAAAGTTTTGACTGATTGTAGCTGTTCTGATAACTGCTCCAGCATCTCTTTGACTGTGAATTGGTGAAGATAGGAGAGGAGAGAATGCACTCAAGGAGCACCCTGGGTGGAGGCCTCCTCAGATGGTCCCTTCCCTGGCTGTCTTCCTCCTAGTCCATGGGCAGAGTTCGTCCATTAAGCTTGGTGATTCTGGTTGAGTCAGTTTCCTGTGGCATCTGTGCACAAATTGCTATACATTGCTGGCTTCAAACAACAGGTATGTATTCTCTCACACTTCTGGAGGCCATGAGTCCAAAATTAAGATGTCAGCTGGGCTGCATTCTCTCCAAAGTTTTGGGGAAGATCCCTCCTTGCCTCTCCTATCCTGGGATTCCTGTCCTTTTTTTTTGGCTTGTGGCTGTTTAACTCCAATCTCTGCCTCCATTTTCACATAGCCTTCTCCTCTCTGTCTGTCTTCTTCTGTTTTAAAAATACTGGTCATTGGAGTTAGTGCCCACAGAATAACCAAGGATGCCTTCCCTCATCAAAGATCTTAAACTAAATTTCATCTGCAGAGATCCTTTTTTTAAATAGGTAAGTTTACAGGTACCTGGTAGTAGGACACGCATGTATCTTTTGGGGGCCACCATTCAGCCCACTATACTGGCCAAGCTACTTTTCCATTTTACTCTAATGTTTTATTTACTGTTATGCTCTCCACCCCAATAACATATCTGCAAGGGAGGAAATGTCTACGAAGTTATTGGTAAAATATGTCAATTTTTGAGTCTGGTCCACTTCAGGTAAACATATGACTTGCATTAGCTCAGCACTACTGGTCACCTAGCTGACCTCTAAGGAATAGCTCTCATGAACAAAGCCCACTTACACAGGGCACATCTTTGGCCACCAAAGAACTAACCATCCTTTCATCCAAAGGTGGTGAACCCTCTGCTTCCACATGCTTTTATTCAAAGACACAGCAGCTTCATTCTGTTATCGTGGCTGCTGCCACCAAGACATCATTTCATTGGCAGCTGGACCAGGACACACTTCTGAAAGTCACATCGAATGGTTTCTTTCAGCATCCACAACTGTCCTCTTCTTCTTCCTCACTGAACCCTTCTCTAAAACCATCTTCACAAGGTTTTTAAACCAATATTATGTCCCACAGTCCTCTTATCGATGTACAATCCCTAGCCCTGCCTGGGCATCTCATCCCCAAGGGCTTGACACAGCCCTGAGTGTGGCCCTGAGCTCTCTGTGCCTGTGGACAACAGACATCCGTCCCTCCCCAGCTGCACACCTCAGAAACACTCTCAAATGAAATTCTTACTACATTTCATCTTCTACTCCCATCCCAGCCCACCGCCCCAGCCCTCCCCAGCTCCATCCCATTTCCACCCCCTGCCCCCATACAAGAACTACAATTAAAATAAAATAAAAAAAAGAAAAGAAAATCTTACTACATTTCAGTTGTGCTTTGCCCCCACCCACCAGAGCCATCCTACCTTTCAGTTGAAGAAAAAGCATTTTATCCACATCACTGAACTTTCCCATGGCCTCTCCTCTTACTAAATATAGGTAAAAGTTAAATTTAGTTGGCAGTTGATATTTAATAATGCTTTCCACTTGAAATTCAAATGCTTTGCTGAGATGTTTCTGTGGCCATGACACTCTTCCATAGGCCTAGGGAACATTGAAGTTCTATCCATTCTACGTAGGATCTATGGTTCCTACAAGCAGTCCCCTGCTGTGTCATCTCTGTCAAACACTTCCAACCACCATAGAGTACTAGGGTTTTCACTGTTCAAAATACAACCTTTGATCATGAATACACCTTTCTAAAGAACAGCATCATGTTTATGAGCATGATAAAATGGATGCCAAATATCTTAAGCCATAAAGTTATATAATGACCTGTGGCAGGGAAGGGAATTGTTGCGTATACCGTCACTCAGCAGGAAGCTTGGGCTATTGCCTTCCACTTCATAATAGAAACATTCAGACAAGGTTCAACACGTTGGTGATCTAGCGCATAGTGGTCTTTTTGAAGTGACACATGACATTGAACCTGTATTTATATAAAGATTTTTTTCCATAGCTAATTCGTACTCAAATCAAATTTCATACTGCTCTTAGTTTTTCTTTATTAGTGCTGTACAGCTTGGTCCCTTTCTAGCTATTACATATTACTTATGTTTCTAGTTCAGTAGTTTCTCTGAGATCCCAGATATGCCCTACAGAAGGAATAATAAAACTAAGTAAAATTTTATTACCAGGAAAAATGCCCATGGCTGTAAAAGTCTTTTTATAGTGGTAATGTTTGGTTTTAATATTTAATAAGCATAAACCACTGTAAAGAAACATAACATTATGTTCAGTCCCTTGAAGGATGGTGAGGTTTGAAATTGTACAGGTGAATTTTATCTGATGTAACTAAAAAGGCTTTGAATGTACTTCAAACCTAGATCCAAAATTCAGATGTCGTCTAGCTCCAGAGACACCCAAAGCTTAACAATAACAAGTCCATCAACTGCGTGTTCTACCGAAAAGAAAGTCAAGAATTGCAGGTACGTGGCAGTGACTCACATTTCCAACATCCAAGGATAAAGTCAAAACATGATTTGTTCAGAAAATAAACCTAAAACACAGATAAATGGCTTCAGTGCTTCTGAATTCAATCAGAAACAATGATTATATTTTAATAATTCAGTAACTGCTCCTAAAATTCCTTTAAGAATACTAAATAAATGTGATGCTATTGTTCATAAACAATAAGTACCATTCCCATAATTATTCTGTGGAACCTAATTTAACTCTTTAGACTTTTTATTTATTTTTATTATATTTTTTCAATTACCATGTATTCCCCCTTATACCCCACTGCCCCCTGCAATCACCCCACCATTGTCCATGTCTGTGAGTCCTTATTCCTTGTTGCTTGATCTTTCTACCCCATAACCCTTCACTATTCAACTACTCAGATAAGAAAAGTCAAAGGTTACTTATTTCTACCTTGAAAGCACTTCCTTTTCTTGACTTTTACAGTTGTCAAATGACACATTTTATGGCAATTAATTTCAGAACCCACAGGGATCACGAGTTGGTTGATTTTTTTTCTTTTTTTCATCATGAATTGTGTGATTCTCTGTCTCTGCTGGAAAATATTAACCAGACTTACAAATGCCAGGGCCAGGGTTAGGGAGTGAAAACAACTTGAAATGTAAAAATATATGTGTATCAACTGAAATGAAATTAACTTTTGGAAGGTTGACATATAATTGAAAGGTAGATTTATAGATAGAACAAAGAAAAAGAAAAATTTTGTTTATTTGTTAAACTTGGATCACACAGAAGAATGAAAGAGATTCTTGTGCTCGCTTGGAGTTGTGAGGGCAAACTGTGAATAAATATTTTATTAAATGTGTTATGTAATTATATGAACTTATTACATAAAAGAAAGCAATTGTATGACTATGGAAACTTTCTGATACAGTTTTCACTGCCATACACCAGACTGACCCATACATATATGCTAATCAATTTACTAAAAGTTTTCCTGGGAGAGTTACCAGGAGGTGTGGCCCAAGGCTAAATTGGGGTCAAGGTTGCACAATTACTTTCTCATGGTATAAATCTATTGCAAGTGTAGGGTCAGAAGTGGTATGATTGATGGCGCTGGCCAACGTCCATGTAAACTGATTATCAGGAGCTAATATATGAAGAGCTAATAAGAAAATCATAGAACTTAATATTTTCTAAACAGTAATCTATTATAAATAGCCTATATAGAATTAGTCCCACATCAAGTAACTATAAATTTAGGTCTTTAGGAAATAACACGAAACCCACTAACCATCCTCGGCCCAGGTGAGTGTGCCTGTCAAGGTCAGTCAAATAGGACCAGGTGAGACCCCTAGAAATAAGTAGAACCAACACCAGCACAGCCTGGCTGGTAAGAGTAGGTGCCAGCCCTTGTTAGAGAAGGTGGAGTGTACATGCAGGTGTGCAGGGTTACTAATTAATCCAGAAAAAGCTGAGTGTGGTGAAGCCACCTTGCAAACTACATTATGTCATTCTAACACCTCTAACTCTGATAATATACCAAATTCTGTCCTTTGGAATCTGGCCCTCAAAGGTGCTTAATGTTAGGGAAGTTTTGTGAAACTATTTAATTCCAGAAGTGTTCAATTGCCATCATTTCAACTCACCTCTATGAATGCTGAATTGACTTGAATATTTATGTACTATTTGATGTTGAGTAGCAAAAACAACATTAAGCTAATTTAATTGTTTTAAGTGGGTAATGAAAGAGTCCATAAAAAGGATTATGGTTCTATACAGAGACATTACTTTCCATTTTAAACCATATTTTCCTTGCAATTTCTTTACTTAAGGCAGTGACCATAAAACTTTAGTGTGATAAGAGAGACCCAAGATATCCGCTAAAACATTAGTTTCCACTCCTGAGAATCTGATTCAATAGATGAAGCCCTAACTATTGGATTTTTAACAAGGTTCTCAGGTAATTTTGATGCAGATACTCCATAGACAACACTTTGAGGAAGACTGTTGGAAACTATACATTTTGTCATTTGTAAATTTTCACCAAGAAAAGAAAGTAACATCTACTTGTATTCACTCTAGCAAAGATCATTTCAGAATCATTTGAGAATCACTACTGGCATTACTTGACATTCACACAGTAACAGAGAAGAGGGCACAGTGGTCATCATTCTGTCTTCAGAGCCATCCCCCGTGACAGAATCCTAGCGTCATCTCTCGGCAGCTAAAAACCCCAACCACTTCAATTCGGCAGTTTAAGGTGTGTCTGTGAGTGCTTCGTGGGCATGACAAGGGAGTCCATGCTTCGTTAATGAGCGCTGACAATCTATTTGCATATTAGCCCAGTGCCTGGCACAAAGCACAGAGGGAAGACACATTAATTATTGCTCATATTCACTTTTCATTACAAAATTGACCACATTTCTGGCCAATCCCCCAAGATACCAATACTCTAGCATAGCTAATAATTCTTGATGCTAAACTTTCCCTGTTCAAATCTCTGTGTGGTCCCCACCTCCTCACTGGACCCTGACTGATATATGGCCTCCAGAGGACATGCTGATGTTTGCTGTGAGATCAACCCTCAATTCTTTCCACCAGGTAATTAAACCTTGGTAGCACAGAAGGCATCCTTTGGCCACCAAATGTAAAATGATTTCACTTTCCTGTGGGTTTCTTATGCCTTCACTTTCACATTTAGTAGACAGACCTATAAAATGAATGATATAGTAGGAGTATACTGCTGTTTTCTCTTCATTCTCATCAAATGGAATAATTTTTAACTATTGAATAAAAAAATACAGTAAGAGAGATAGCCATGTCTTTTTTTCCCCTCAGAAGAACTGTGAGTTTTAAAGGATAAGTAGGGGAAATTGTGATTGCTATCTTAGGGCTCCCAAACAAGCCTAGGTAAACATACCTAAGATCCAGGCTGAACATAACTCATCACTTTTCCTCTCTACCAGGAAAAAAGAAAAAACAAACAAACAAACTAAGGCTGTAGAGGGAAACAGTGATGTTCAGCATTTAAGATTTCCCTTTGGAATAAAACCTCACCCCAAGCCAGCACTGTTGAAGTTATAAGAGTTCATGGAACAGGTATTAAAGAAGACACACTGTCACTTTGAAACTTGCTCTTAATACTGTGTTGTGAAAGAAAAAAAATAACAATAAAGGCCTTTAAGAACATAAAAATCCTTAGGACACTGAATGATTTAGGAAGGGAGGAGAATTACTGATGTGAATGGAGAGAAATCTTTCAACGTGAACACAATCAGCTAATATGGGAAATCACAGTGACGGACCGAGTCAGTGACTGCATCTTAACCGTATCTCCCTGTGCCTCTCATGGACTGAATTAAGTGCAGACACAGGCTCGTGCCTGGGCGTGGGCCCTGCATTCCCTGGAGAACATCATTCACTGGGTGGGTCCGCTCCTCTGAAGCATAATGTGTCCCGGATTGGGTTCATCTCCTTCATTGGAAGTGCCAGCTTCCCCTTGCCGCTTCACTTGTGCTCTGCGTGTGAAGGCACTTGGTTCTGGCAGAGAGAGATAGAAAAATAAAGACTGGCTTTCACTGAACTTGCATGGAAAGCCACCAAGCATTACCCTAGCTAAAAACCCAGTCAGATAGGAACTTCAGATATTCATTAGATATGAATTCATCCATTTGGGGCATGCAGCTTGAAACATTTCTTAATTCGGAATCATTCCTTAGAATTTTTGCATTCATTTGATGTGAATTCATCAAATGAATTTTGTGAAGACACTCATTTTATGCTTTACCTCAACACCACCATCAAAAGCCTTTATGGCCATATCACACATAGGTCCACAAGTTAAAATTTCTGTTTCAGAGACGACAGGGGGAAAATGCACCTCCCTTTGAACTTTTCCTCTGTTCTGCATATCAAGACACCAAGCACACTAGTTAAATGCTCCCTGTTCCATTTGAAATTCCTGAAGCAAGTTGTTCTGATTTACAAAGGGGCCTTCATAGGTTCATGTCCATGGAGGGGTTTCTGCCAGGCCAGACTCTCACAGAGCTCACGGTCGGGCTCCGACAGGGTGATCTATGCACAGCCAGTGCCCCAGCAAATGCACTGGGAGCACTAGCCACCAACCATTTATTATCCTAAAGCCCTCCTTTTGGATACATAATGTGGTGCACTAACGAGGAAGAACCCTCCATTTCTATGAGCAAGCCGCCACTGTCCCCATTGTCAGAAGCTGCAGGGGACGCAAATACTTGGCATTGCCTCACACTTCGCTTGGGAAAGTGTTCTACATCCCAGCACAGGAGACAATGCGGGAACAGCGAGCTGTCATCTCAGCTACAATGTCTGCTCAGGTTGCTAAAGAGCTGAGAGTCTTACAGCACAGATGACTGAGTAGCCGAGGAAACGGATTCCCGGGGAGCGTTCCTTCAGGGGAATTTCAATAGGGACCAAGGTGGCTTGTTCCAATCTGTGTCGTTTTAAGTGGCTGCCATAATCCAAGTTCCCAGTCTACTGAGATTGTTTCCATACATGTTGCAAGGTCCAAAGAACTGACGTGTAAGCAATTCTGTCTGAGTATAAAGGAAAACGTTTGAAAAATGAGGTACTCAGTGGGAGTAAGGCCTGTTAATCCACCCCAATGGTGGAAATGAATACAAGCATGAGAAATTGTGAATGATGTATACAGTCTAAGAGAAAGACTTCAGTACACGTAAGTTTCAAAGAATCAAATGCAGTAACACCTAATTTCTATCAATTAATATCATAAAACTAAATAGCCTCAGTGTTTCCCACTTTAGAAACAACCATTTCATTACTACTAAAATTATTTTTCTAGGTGCATCTGGAGTACACATTGTCACAAACTGAGTGCTGCCAGTGCGGCTGTTGGAAAAGAGACCCACAGGAAGCCATCCTACGTGGGCTGAAACTCACGGTAAATGGCTGTCATGGCACCTTCAGGTCTCTCTCTCAGGACTTTACTTGTTTTTGCACAAATCTAATTGTTCTCATGCACAGAATAGTGGGTGTTTAAGATTCCTAGAACTGCCTGACAAATAACCACAAAAAAGATGGTTTAAAACAACAAAAAATCATTCTTTCACAGTCTGAGAGGTTAGAAGCTGGAAATCAAGGTATTGGCAGGGCCACACTCCCTGAAAAGGCTCTAAAGGGGACCTTACTTGGCCTCTTACAGCTTCTGGTGGCACTGGGTGCTCCTGGTTTGTGACTGCATCACTCATTCTCTCTTCTGGGCACACGACCCTCTCTCTATATCTATTTCTGTGCCCAGAATCCCTTCTTCTTCTGGGGACACCACTCATATTGGATTAGGACCCCTTCTAATAGCCTTATTTGAACTTGATTACATCTGTTGTTTCCAAATAAGGTCATGTTCACAAGTGCAAGGGGTTATATCTTCAGCATATCATTTGAGGTGACACAGATCAGTTGATAAGACTATAAATGTCTGCCTCTGAAGTAATATTTGGAAGGAAAAATTATCTATCACTATAGCTACTATTTTCACATAGTCATGAGATCGTGAAATTTAGTCCCCCACCTCTCCTTGGGCTCACTTTGGAGCATTCTGGAAAGAAAAATAGATTCTGTGGGCCCACCTTATTGAAGCCAAGCCCACATTCTGCACCTCCCTGCCCCCCCATTCTGCCCCCCTACTGTAGACACCAGCAGCCACCTGTGAGGTTCCACCTCAGCACCTCCAGGTGCCTTGCAGCTGGAAGTGTGGAGTAAACCTTCAGAGGTTATGTGTGTGGTACGTGGGGACAGGAAGGATCTGCTGCCTGACTCTGAGCACAAGCAGTACTGGGATGGAAGGAGAGGAGTGGGGCCATTTCCCCAGATCTTCAGAGCTGCTCCCATCATTCCTTCTCTTCCTTAGTCACACTGGGGTTCCTACTATCCCAGCTCAGAGCCTGTCTGGACCCTGCATTCAGGAAGGTCACTCTTCTTCTGCTCGTGCTGCCACAGTGGACAAGAAGGCAGGCAAGCTGAGCCAGCAGTTAAAAACAGAAGATCTCAAAACTAACTCAATGATGGTTCTGCCAGCACCTCTTCCTGGGTCCTTTTCCCATATGTGCTTATGGGTGATGGACACTTTTAAGAACATGAAATTCATAAAAGAGTCCACACCATGAACCAGAATTAAGTAATAAACTTTCCACTGTCACAATGTACAGTTGTTCTGTCTTTTGGGTGTTCCCATAATAATTATTTTTTTTCTTTTCATTAAAACGTATACTGGGTCTTAATACAGTTTTATTGGTTAATTGTATTGGGTAGACATATGGTTTACAAGTCTTTCTTCATTTAGGATGTGAATGCTTAGAAAGAAGAGTTAACACATCATAGATCATCAGAGGTGTTAAGTGCTTAATGAGTATTTGTCAAATATATTCATACATTTTATTTTATTTTTTATTTTTTAAAGGCTATGCTTTTTAAAAACATTTTATTTATTTATCTTTAGAGGGGAAGGGAAGGAGAGATGGAGAGAGGGAGAGAAATATCAATGCATGGTTGTGTCTCGTGCATCCCTTGCTGGGAACTGGCCTGCAACCCAGGCATGTGCCCTGACTGGGAATCGAACCATGACCCTTTGATTCACAGGCCTGCGATCAATCCACTGAGCTACACCATCCAGGGCTATTCATACATTTTAAATGCACATTTCTATGTTTTCCTGTCCTCATAATTATTGCATAATTCTGCCTGTGCAAAAATAAAAAAAAATAGAAACTAATTCTGAGTTTGCTACAATGTTTCTTTTGACTCAGTTTTTCCATGATGTAACTTTTAGTTTAATATGGAAAAAAAATAAAGAAGAATTTTTAATGCTCAGTTCATGTTTGATATTGTCAAAGTAATTACTCTCAACGTTTCATGATGTTACACAATGTAACTGTTTCTATTAACCAATTTAAAGGGTGGTAATTTTACAATTACTTTGGTTTGAAAAGATAAGATGTAAAATTCAATTGAAACAAAAAAAAAATGATGAGTTAATAGATAGGGAAGAAATCTCATTGGTTTTCTTCTGATGGAATGTAAAAATCAAGTTTATATCTAATAAATCCTATGTAGATGAATTCAGAAGAGAATACACTGCTTTGGGGACTCTTGGAATTATAAATATTGTTTAAAATAACAAACATAAATTGGGACATTATCCTACATGAAGCATAAAGGATGAGACACATGAGACAATACTGAAAGACCGGGTCATCCTGCCCTCCCTACAGCCCTTTGCTATAAAAATTATAACCCACCTGACCAACAGTTCTGTTCCCAGCTCCGAAAACCAGCATGTCTTCTCTTTAATATCAGTGTTTTCCTTTAGAAACTCCAGAGGTGAGAAAGATAAAGTCCTAAGCTTCTTGCAGTTCTAAAATGCTTTTTGTTTCAGCAACTGCAGGGTCTTCCCTTGGGCTTTGCCTAGGCTCAAACCAGGAGCCACCTGGGCCAGCCCAGCAGCCCTCCCCACCTTTCTGATCTAGGTCCTGAATACTTACATAGCCACCATGTGACAAGCTCCTCAGAAAACAGTGGCACAGGCTTTCCAGTACAACCACACACAGAATGTTTGATTTAAATCATAATTTCATTTACTGATGGGCACTTACATTGAGATTTTGGTTTGAATATGGATCAAAATTCTATGGTACATTTGCACAAAGGAATACTATGCAGCAGAAAGAAAGAAGGAGCTCCTACCATTTGTGACAGCATGGATGGATCTGGAGAGTGTTATGCTAAGTGAAATAAACCATGCGGTGAAAGACAAATGCCATATGATCTTACCTATAAGTGGAACCTAATCAATAAAACAAACAAGCAAGCAAAATGTAAACAGAGTGATTGAAATAAAGAACAAACTGACAGTAAGGCAGAAGGAAAGGTGGAACATGATAACGGGGGAAAGAGGGGGAAGGATCATCAAGGAAAGTGAATAAAAGACCCGTGGCAAAACCAAAGTGGGGGAAGGATTGAGAGTGGGAGGTGGGGGTGGATGGGACAGGGGAAAGTGGTGGCAGGAAAATGGAGGCAACTGTACTTGAACAACAATTTAAAAAATAAAAAGAAACAAAGTAACAAAAAATAAACAAAAATTTCAAGACAAATGAAGTGGATGTTGCCAATGTTCTAGTATGGTCTCCATTGACTCCAAAGCAGCAGTCAGAGAACAGATCTTGGTTGTCACACAGACTGTTCTGGATTCCCATAACATGGCCCATCCTCATTTATGTGCAGATTCTCCCAATCAGTGTCTGTGGGGTTGTCTGGCCATTTGCAGACATGAGCTGAGCAGGGAAACCCGAATCTGTCCAACATGCCTGTTCCTGGCAGAGGTGGATGAAGGTGATACTCTGCCCTCTTGACTCAGTGCTTATGCTGTAAACAAATCTCATTTCTCCTGTTTAGTGCAGGGTTCTTAACATTTTTGTGTGAATGAAACAACAAGATATATTAAGTAACGTACCTTCAAGCAGAAACACACATAAAACAACGCTATCTATTGACTGGTTGATGACAATGTCACCAGAGGCTCTTAGGAACCCAACCCTGTGTTTCCTGGGAGCAGTGTCTCAGCACTCAGCAATTCAGGGTTCACAGCAACTTGATAGTGCACACTGCTATGAATGACAAAAATCAACTCAAATTGTTCAGTTTCCTTTAATTGCTGCCTCCTTTCTCTAACTGTCTCGTCCATATCCATTTTGTATCATCCTGATGACTTGCTCAGGGCCTCCAGCTTCAAAAACAGTGTCTGATACAAAATAGCTGCTCAGTTAATCATGTTCCCTCAACAAACTAAAGCCCAAACCACTCCTATGGATTATTTCATTCTAAACACACACAAAAGGATAACAAGTGAGGTGTGATACTCACTTTTCCCTCCTGTTTGCCCCAGATCTGGGATTGACTTTCATCCCATCAGGAAAGCCCGTCTGCTCTTTCAGTCCCAGGGGGTTTGTTTGAGCAGGTATATGTAGCAGCTGATGAGCAGCAACTTTTGAGAGATGGAGTAATTCACTGAGGTTACAAGTGTTAGATGTGTGACATCTCCAGAAACACACTCTGGTGGATTTTTGAATTATCACAAGCTTGATTCTGTCTCACAATTTTATGATTTTTAAATCACTTTTAATACACAAACAAGAAGCCATTCAGAAAAGGACAAACCAAGGAAAAAAAGAGAAGATTCTTCTCTCCAAATTCAAAGCTGGTCCATTGAGCAATTGGAATGGAAGAACATTTCCAGCCAGAAATAACTTTTGTATGTTTGAAATTGTTTTAAAAGAATTACATACAAGAACAACAATTAAAACAAAATAAAATTTTAAAACAGGAATTACGTGTTGTCTTCCTTACTCACTTTTCCTTCTCAGATGGCAAGGGCTTGGAAGTTCCTGTGCCACCTCCAGGTCCAGCCCCCTGATGAGGTAGAAATGTCACCTGAGAAAGAAACTTTGTTGGCTTAGTGTAAATAGTAAAACGAGAAGGGGTTGATAAAATACATGAGTTGCCAAAGCTTGACATGTCCTTCTCTGATATCACACGAGCATCAGTCGAGCTCATAAACACACTTGTGTGTCTTGGTATGTCCATGGTGCAGCAAATGCTGTCATTTTAGACCACCCATGTGTTTTACCAAGGGCATCATTTCCTTCCTGAACACAAGCCTTTCTCAGACCACAGTGTAACTGTCTTGGTCCATTCAGGCTTCATTAACAAAAATACCAGACACAGAGTAGCTTATAAACAATATATAAATATAAAAATTTATTTCTTGCAATTCCGGAGGGTAGAAATCCAAGACTGAGGTGCCAACAGATCCCATTGTCTAGGGAGGATCCACTTCCTGGTTCATAGACACAGTCTTCTGGCTGTGTCCTCACGTGGCAGAGGGAGAAGGAAGTGCTCTGGGGTCTCTTTCATGATGACATGAATCCCATTCATGAGGGCTATGCTCTCATGTTCTAATCACCCCCAAAGCTCCACCTCCAAAACACCATCACATGGGGGTAGGATTTAACATATGAATTTAGGGGGACACACACATTTAGTTCATAGAAGTAACTTTGGGGAGGCATATCCATAAAGAGTGTAAGAGGGAGAAATGTCCTAACCCAGCTGGAAGGGCTGTTCCATGGGGGATTGCCTTGGTCATAAAAACCTGACTTTCTACCCCTAACAAGGAAAAAATTTTAAAGACTGCTCCATCTTCAGAGTCCCCACAAATTGTTACTGACTATGTAGCGACTCAACTTCTCTCCCTGCCCAGTCCAGCTTCTGTCCCCCCAATTCCATAATATGAACCCCAAGAGTAACCCCTCACTACCTGTGCTAAGCTTAACTTCAACTAGGGACACTATTCTACATCCATTTGCATAGATCTGTCCCATCCTTAATCCAGGCCAGTGACCTGGACACATCATTGCTCTTTGTAAAATACAAATCTAAATTTTTATTTCTCTTTTTTCAGATAAGTTTTTTGGCAGAAACACCACTCTTTCCTTAAACTTTTGGTTAGTTTGTTGTCATAAGACCTCAGTTCTATGACAGGAACATTAATATTGTGTCTTGGCAGATTATCTAGATTTAACACATTTTAATTTATTTGTTGTAATTTATAAATATACAGTATTAATAACTATTGAAATACTATTTAAACTATGTATTTTTAGTTTTGTACTATTAAGTCTAGAAACGTATATTAGTAGACATTTTTAGCTCTAAAAAGTGGACCCTTCTTCCTCCCCAATATTCATGTTATAACTTAAAGTCAGATGACATTCACTTCAGTCCTAAATTATGGAAATTTATCTTTGTTGTTCTGTGTTTCTTCTGCTGAATACTTAAGTTTTTTTCTCTAATTTATTAGAATAAAATTTATTGGAAAAGATAGTAATACCTATTACACTACTGTCAAAGTCACAAATGGAAAATTTTTGAATATTTAACAAATATTTGTTAATTTATGATGCTTATGTATTCAACAACAAGGGAAAGTTCAAATAAATTAGTTAAGCATTTTGTTATGTTGTTTAACCCTACATTACTCAGTAATCTCTGGTATTGTGTAGTTTTGAAGTCCGTCCAAGAATCCAGCTGCCTCCCAGTGCCTGGAAAGGGACAGAATAGGAAATATTTCATACTGTAATATTTATGCTGTCAGTAACAAGTATATACTATTTGTTCCATTTAATTCAAATCTGGACTGCTTCAGCTCAAATTCAGATTCAAGTCACTGTAGATGTATACATGGCTCTCTGCTAAGTATTTTCACATAAGGAAAGACCTTTACAAAGATTCAATCATGATATTGAGACCTCAAATTCTCAGTTCATTGAAGACAACCCAAAAAAGTGCTCCCAGAAATACTTCAGAAGGTCTGCTGTTATGATGGCAAATTTACGGTTAGGGGGAAAGTGCTCTCTCCACCATAGACTATTGGAATGAAGTTCATCACATTTTAGAATTCGGCCCTTGGGAGACATCTGGACCCTGGAAGGCCAGAAGAGCCATAACAGTGATCCTAGTGTGATGCTTTCTTGGACAAAACCATGTGGGAAGGATTAGAATAACTTTTTAACTTTAACTTGGCTAATAGCCATAGTCCAGACTTCCATTCACCTAAACATGTCAGAAGCTAATTTTGAGTGAAGTGTATCATTCAAAGATGGCTATAACTTTATGCAATATATGAAGAGGGTGAATATTTTGAAAATTTTTGTCCCAGTGGTAGGATATAATTTCATCCAAATAAACATATAGTCTAGGGACAGCTTGAATTTTAAAACATTTAATTTTAATTTTAAAAGGTATCAAAAAGTCAATGTGCTTTAATGAGATAAAGGGGGGTGAAGATCTTTTTCCTACAGCCTTACAGTAAAACTCAGTGAAGAAACCATGTGAAGCTTCTTTTCCACCTAGACTCCAGTTCTAGAAAAGGTTTTGCCCTTGATCATGAGGTTTTTGATCATGAGGTTTTAGACATGAAAAACTTCAAATTTTCTCCATGCCCAACATGAGCACAGAATACTAATTTGGTCCCACATGAGGCTCTAGGAAGTAAACCCTTAGTTTAAACTGTTAGTAACCCATGTTTCTAGGGCTCTGTATCATCTGAAAGGAAGTGACATCACTACCTCCTCTGCAGTCCATGTGGCTATTACTGAATGAGCCCCCCAGACCTGTGCGCAGCTCTGTACTTACCTAGGGAAGCTGCTCTGCTTTTGTCAACACATTAAGCAAATGATGATTTCGCAGCATTTGCTATGGTTTCATTAGAAAGACATATGTGAGGCCTGGCTAGTGTGGCTTAGTGGATTGAATGCTGGCCTGTGAACCAAAATTTTGCAGGTTTGATTCCCACTCAGGGCACATGCCTGGGTTGCAGGCCAGGTCCCCAGTAGAGGGCACATGAGAGGCAACCATGCATTGATGTTCCTCTCCCTTTCTCCCTTTCTCCCTCCCCCCCCCGTCTAAAAATAAGTAAATAAAATCTTTAAAAAAGAAGACATATCTGACCTTTTATTTTGCTTAAATATAACAAACCTGGGCATGTTGTATCCCTCCCCAACTTTCTTATACTCAACCCTACTCAGCTAACTGGATATGGACAGGAACCATGAATATTGTTTTAGACTAGATTCCACAGCTCTGAACAATGCACACACCATGGGGCTACACTTGACTTCCACAGGTTCTGCAAACTTAGAGTAGCATTGCTTTGGCCAGTCAAGATAGATCTCTAGAGCATTAGTCATTCTGTGAGGAACAGTCTTAGGAGGATGTGGATTTGGCCTTCAGTACAGGGAATGCATTTAGAAAATCCTTTCTCCTGATACAAGAGCATGATGGAGCCCAGAATCAACCATATTATCCTATTTGACAGTAGTCTCCTTGACTCCATGTTGGATAAATTTATGCTAATTTATGCTAATCAGCAGTCACTCAGGATGAAAGTCAGTGCCCTCGACCTCTCCCTTCTTCCCTCATACCCACCCCAATCAGTCCCAGTGGGAACATAGGCTTGCTCACAAAGACATCACTTCCCACCTCCCAGTCTCCATTGCCAGAACCGTGCCTTCCTCCACCTATCAACCCTACTTGGCCACATGAATAGTCCTCATGCCACCCCAGGTCATGTTCAGCCTATCTATTAAGGGCACTTTTCCAAACACTTTATATGTTTTTTTTTTTTTTTTCCTCTCTTGGAAGTGTGGGATCAAATGAATTTAAGGGGCACTAGTCTAAGTCAGAGCTTTGTTGTTTTCCCTGATGACCTTCTTACATTCTACTAAGATTTATCTCAGTTCTCATGCCTTTCCTAATCCACCCCCCAAAAATGCAATTGCTCCAGCCCATGACTTTGCTTAGTCTCCTCATGTGGTGTACAATGATATCTCTGTTTGCAGTATAGGTATTTATGACTTTGCCATAGACTTCCTCACCCCTACTGTGGTAGATGGTCTGGAAGCCCAGTTTTCTGCTTTCTGGACACAAAGCTCATGTCCTTTCTTCTAGCTACGAGGTGTGACCTTGAGCGCCGATCCATGGAATGTGGGTAGATGGGATGTGTGCTTCGGCCAGCTCAGCACACACGCATAACTCCCACAGAATCTCCCACATTCTCTCCACTTTCTTCTGGACACATACAGAGGATGGAGACCCTAAGGCCTAAGAGTAATGGAGCCACAAGATATGGAGCAGCCACTGTTCACCTTCCCTCCAGCTGAGCTTCACTGGGTTATATCTTGAGAAAGGAACATTTTTGCATTAGTGACTAAGATATTTATTTGACCAGTTAGCTTGTCCTAAATCACATTCTTGTTGGGCTGGATATCTTCATCTGTCTTTTCCAATCCACTTTGCCCCATTTTCTACCTGCTTGCAGGATTTTGGTTGGGCCAGGTCAGTGGGAGAATCATGGGAGAAATTAAGAGAGTCAAGTCGGGGTGTCTATTCCCAGCCCCTGCCCTGTGGGCTGGCCTCTATGTTCCACTGAAGATGTTCAATAGCTGGTCCTCCTCACACTGCTCTCTGATGCTTATCCCACCATCATATCCTCTCTGGTTCCCTGAACACCACCCACAGCTTCACAGAGTCATGTGCTAAACTGTCCTCAACATACTTAACTTGTGGGTGCTATCTGCCACCTCCTGAAACACCGACAATACACCCACCACAGGAAAAACTCATTAAAGATACATTTACTGTGCCATACCCCCCTTTATATCTCCCCAATAAACACTTGAAGAATTAGAATGTGTCTGCATATTCTCTACAGGCAGTGATCAATTATGTGACTCTAACTACCCCTCCACCCAAGGTGAGTGATCTAGCCATTGCAACCCTGTTTGATGTGATAACGTGTTCATATTTTTCAAAATTATTGACTCTATTTAACAAAGACAGCTATATATGTGTATAAAATCAACACATGTACATCTTAAACTTACACAATGCTATCTGACAATTTTATCTCAATGAAAGTTTTAATAAGGACATTTTATTCACATGAGTACCAGAAGCATAATTGGTCTTAACAAAAGTTGTATAAGTATTGTTTTAAACTTAAAAAGCATTAATCTCCAGTCATTCAGACCATGTGACTATCCCAGCAAAGATACTGAAATTTCTCTCTGTTTTACAATAGCCCATAAACAATAAGAACAAAATACCTAAGTTTAGAAGGATGCCATAGTAGCAAGCACAGCTCCCCCAAAATTCCACATGCAGTTCTATTAGCTACAAGTGAACAGATATCAAACTAATGTTACAGGTTTCCACTGAAAACATTAGTTTTTTTCTTATAAATGGTCATTGTTGAAAATTTAGAAATGCATAACAATTATGAGAAAAATATTAATTTTGTTTAGTCTTGCCCAGAAAGTACTATTTTGAGATATATTATTCTCTATCTCTTTCTACATAAAAGATGTTTTCAAAATTAGATTTTAAATCAGAATATATGTAGACATATTTTATATGATATTATATTGTGATCTTATTACCATGATATTAAAACTGTGTAAAGCTCTCCTTTTAATACCTGTGTAGTATCAATATAACATTCCATATTATAAATATAAAATTGATTTATGTGACCATTACTACCATGTTGCTCAAATCCTTATAGTTGTAATATACTAAGTATCTTTATTTCTAATTTTATTTTTTATAAATTAAATTCCAGGACGTTTATTTATTTATATTCTGTATCATACATACAGCTTCAAAACAACAATTGAAACTCTTTACATAAAACATATGCACAGTGAGTTAAAACAGATTTAAAATAGATCAGAATTCACATAATTGTACCAGGAATTATGGATGTGACAGATGGTTGCTGTTGAACCCATTTCACTTATTCCACGATTTTAGATGATTAATAGGAATATCAAATGAATCATATTTTCAACTTAGTCTTTCAGAAGTTATAGAATACTGGGATTAAAAACGAAGAATAGTTAGTACTCCAATCAAATACGTAGCTGGCATGCCTGGTTCAATGTCAGGGTCAGGCTGTTGTCTGTTAGGGGTGGCATCTACCATTCGAGGATAAACCAGCCCTGAGAGGCAGCTTGGCTTCCTAGGTCCTCAAGTATCTGAGAACATTGCAAGACCAGAAATACTAGTGAACTGCGTAGTGCTTGAGAGTTAATTATAGTTAATTGCATTTATTTTTCTGAAAATACATAAGCTATGTAAAACACTAACAAAACATACAGAATCACACGTAGAATCACGTGCGTGACTGTGGTGAATTTCTCACATATTTTAAAAGATGTCACTTGAAAACACAGCCTTTGTTTACGTCTTCATCCACTACCAAACTGACTGTGGGTTAGTGGGTAGAATGGTCATGACCGAAATGATGGTCAGGGAACCAGGCCACAGGCGTAACCCCCAGGGCCAGAAGCAAGGTTGCTGCCACTCTGCTAAGTACCATGGCTCACTGAAGTGGCCGCAGGAAAGGCACTTAACCTCCACATCCCATCCTTGTCGGTGAGAGGGGGTGTCATGCTAAGAGCAGGCTCTTGTCTCACGCAGGTGTGACTTGGATTTTGTAAGTGGCACGTGGGAATATTTGATGGCAGGCAGTGTGGGAACACGTATTGGCACCGTGAGGAATGGTGTTGCTGTGACCCTGCGAGTTGAAATTGCATGATCCAAGGGTAACTAAATGTCACCTTTCTCTGATATTTTTTTCACCCAAGGATTTTTTTTTCCATTTTACTTAGTTAAAAGATTCAGTTCTGATAACATGTTTTACTTTCACTTTTATTTTAAAGCAAACTCCTCTGATTTTCTTCAGAAATGGAAAATATCATTAAAATCTCACTTAGAAATAATAAAATTCCCTGCAATATAGCAGAAACTCTAGGTTTGATGGTTATACACAAAGCACTCTTTAAATGAATTCAGCCACTGAGCCACTGTGAGCTTGTTTTACATTATATTCTGCATTTCATCGCACTTTTACAAAACTTGTAGGTGACACTATTAAAGCTGATTAAAAGGAATTATATGACTCTATCAGTTGTAGAACTCAAGCTGATATCTTACTCTTCTAAATAGGGAGATTATAAAGGAGGTTAATAAAAATAATCACCTTGTAATAGAAAAAAATACAAAATCACTTTATAAGCATCAATAATCCACGCTGCAAATGTCGGGTTGATTTTCTTATTAAACTCAAGAAAGGTTGTGCAAAGTAATATAATTTCCTTAATCTGCTTCTCAATTTATTTAAGACATCTGTGAAAAAATGTCTATAAAGAAACTTATGAATGTTTCTTCAGTACATTGATTCCTGCTTTGTATCATAGGTGGAGAGTGAATACGGCCTTGTTAATTATCATCCAGGCTAAATGGCTTCTGAAAAGTAGAGATAGATTTGTTTTGTCGCTCTAGCCAGACAGGGACACACACACACACACACACATGCAGTCCCTTACTTCTATTCATCTACAATGACATTTTATGATTCTAAATTGGATTTTCAAAGTCATTTTATCAAGATGCAGAGATAAATTGTGTAATAGGAAAAGTTAGAAACTGAATTTATTATAAATTTAGTTTTTCTTATTAGGTATGTTTTCATGTATTATAAATCTTTTTTTAAAAATCACTGATCCTTTCATATGTCTCTCTGTTTATGTAACAGAATATTTGATTAACAAAAACTCTTCACCACAACCATGCTGAATAAATGAGACTCTAATGTCTTTAAAAGCATAATTGGGATTTCAGGCTCTATAAGTCTACCATCTAAGGTAGTGGGGCTGGTTGATATATATTTAATTACATATTAAAGAAATCAAGAATTTTTATTGTTGCTACATTAAATTTGAGATATGATTTGGATGATCAATTATACTGTATTTTCCTTTTTCACCTTAAATTTGGAAGTAAGTTTGATCTATTTTCAGAATTTTTGTGAAGAGGTAACGTAGTAACTTTGATGTACTTAAATGGTATGAAAATGTTTGTCAGTAAGTATGAGATAGAAGATTTATGATCCAAATAACTAGTCACTCAATTTTAGAAACCTTGCAAGTTATTTGATTAAATAAAAGTTCAAATATTTTACTGAATTTTACATAATAAAATATTTTTCTCAATCAGCTGTGTCTATATGTTCTTATATTTCACATTCATTTCAATTCTAAATTAAAATTTTCTCATAATAGTTCTTTAATCCCAATATCAGAAGAAAACATTTTTCCCCAGGGAGTCCCATCCAACTGAGTCAAACTCCCCATTCTCTGCCTCATGGAAAATATATTTTCTGCCATAAAATTCGTATAGATTTTTTGTGGTTTCTGACCTTCATGAGTCCTCTATTTCACTTTTGTCCCTGCCCCACCATGCTCCACCAGCGTTCTTTCCATGATTCCCACCAGCACATACCTCCTGCCAGGCATCTGTGTGCTTGGGGACTTTGCTCTGTGGAGCTGGGGAGTGCCTCAGCCCCATGGCCACCCACCAGGGAGAATGATTCTTTGTAGAGCCCTCGACCCCTATAGTGAACCTAAGCCTTCCAGTACTACTCACCTTTCCTTTCTTCTCTTTCTCTTCCTACTCCAAATCTCTGTTTATTCTCTACTCTTGTTACCACTTTATTTTTTCTCACCAAGGAAGCCCTAATCTATATGTCGTTAAAAAAATGGCCATGGATTTGGAGGGAAATCATGCCACAACCTCAGGACCAGAGAGGGCTATCATCAGTTATAACTTTAGACAGCATTTGAAAGAATACCAATATTTCAAAATATGTTTCAGTTATTCCTACTTTAAATTATGTATCTAAAAGTTGAATTTTGGGAACAAAGCTCTAGACTTCTTTTTTATACTTTGTTCAAGGTTTTAATTCCATGAGTATTCTGACTCTACCTGTGTGTTTTGTGTTCAGCACTCCCTTCTCTCACTTACACCTCATCCTCCTCTTGGAACTTATTCTAAAGCCTGACCTACTCAAGGTGTTCTCCACTTTCTGCTTGATTCTACCAGGTACAGACAGAATGGTTGGTGCCTCTATAAATTTGTCCCTTAACTGGAACCTTCTCTACAAGACTTTTGAGAATGCATATTCTATGGAAGTCAGGCAGCCCCTACAGTGAGCACTGTAGCAACTGTGGAGTGAACTCTACAAAGGTGGATGCCACACTGCCCCCCCACCCCCACACTGCAGACCCTGTCTCCAGCTACCTGTCCGTCCTGTGAGATAGGAGTGGTCTTCTTTCCACCCCACTGAGGTATGGCAATGTCACATGTTGCTCAGTAATCCCATGATCCAGATTTTAAAACTTCAGTAAAGCAAAAGTTGTCAAAAAGAAAACCAAAGAAGCAACCAAAAAATATGGTGTCTCAAAGAAGGTGAAGGTGAAAATCACATAAGTTAGAAGGCCCCAAAGAAAAATGGCATTCTTTGTTGGAAGAGTGGAGGCCAGGCCCTTCAATTCCATAGATGTAATTCAATTACCTGTTAAGGATGACTTAATGATTTGGCTAGTGTGATATCTTTTCCCACTTTTGTAGATATTTAAGATAGCAGCTACTACAAAGCCCCACATAAAAGCATTACCTATGTATAGAGGTATCTTTCTCTTTTATATGCATTTATTTTGATTTATTTTAAAGCACTGCCTGAGGAAATTACTACTGAGATTTAGTTGGGACTGAAGTGTTTCAAGTGTCAAGGCCATATAGCTGTATTTCAATCACCATTGTGACTGTAGGTAAGATAATTTTTTCTGACAATTCTGCTATAGGTTAGCTTTTCTGCAGCACGGGTCACACCTCATAAAATCTTGAAGGGATGTAAGTATTTCTTTCAGTTTCACTGAGGAGTATACTAGATGCTATATCCAAAGGCAGAAAGGATTATTTAACCAGTTGCTAAAAAAGAAATCAAAATGTTGGGGTTGGATTCTGGCTTGCTGTAACAATTCTCTGAAAGTAAAGCCATTTGGGAAACTTCACATTTGTAGGCTTACTACCTACATTTATCCAATTATTTCTTCAGTGCACTAGAAATGTACCAATAGATTGAAATATTCTGGCCTTCCAAACATAACCTTTTTTAATGAGCTAAAATTGCCTGTACTATTTAACAAATTCATAAGAGCATATATGTTGACACTCTTAAAAATAATTGTGGCACTAAAGGTTGCTAAATTATGAAATTCAGAGCAAGAAAACCACTTATTCATAAAATTTGATTTAGTGGGAAAATAAAATAGAACAACACAGATTTCCAATCCTGTTTCCATTCTAGCAGTTAAAAGACTGAGAACAGGTGCGTGTAGCCAGGGACGCAGCCCCATGTTTCTATTTCCTGTCTGTCACTGAGGAAGGCGCGATCTGTCTCTAGCCCGAAGGATTCTATTAGCGTACATGGTAAACCCAGCACAATAATGCTGAGTATGGGACATATTGCTAGGTTTTTAGCAATAACTTGTCATTTTTAAAGGTTTTCTTGGTTCGAAGGGTGGTTACAGTCCGAAGAATTAGGTCCCTTCATCAGAAAATGCTAATATTAGCAAAAGGGAGTCTGAAAAAAAATATATTTGTCATTAGCAAAACAAAGAAAGGAAAAGTAGAGCCACTGCTTGACAAACAGAAAGGTAGCTGAGAACTCCTACACAACCTGCTTCCACCAGAGAGTCACTCTTTCAGGGAAAACTTACACTGTTCAATTTAGAACTGGCAGAACAAAAAAAAGTCTTTTAATCATTAAATGGAATTTATTAGCCATTCCAAGATGATTTATAGGGAAATGAGCTGTAGGTAGTTTTTGTTTGTTTCGTTGTTTCATCTTTGTTTCAAAGGCACAGTTGCAATAAAAGGTTTTCCTACGGCAATTGTGTAAGCATGGAGCAAGTAAAAGGGCTAGGTCAGTAGAGACACCAAATATTGGCCCAGGTTCAAAACAAGAAAAATGATACACACTAAGATTGCACAGTGGTTAGTTTAATGAAAACATGGCAAAATTATGTATGATGAGATATTAGTTACTCTGTATTTCTTAAATTATATGTTGTTAATATATACAACCAATCAATGGGTTAATCAATACCAAATAAGTTAAGACAAACCTAATTTCTGTGATCTGCAACAGTTCACAAAAAAGCCATGTAAATATTGATTTTTAAAAAGTTATTGGAAAGTAAGTTCAGGATTCACTTATCCTAAGATGACATATACTATAAATGAGTGACCTGCCGGTAAGCTCTAGATCATAGGTTTCTGACGCACTGCCTCAAGGAGGGCCACGCGGGATTGATCATTTCAGGTTTCTTGTTTGCCAGCAGCAGAGATTGATTATCCAAAACAAACAGAGTAAAGATACTGGGGAGTTAGCTTAGATATTTCATTACTGTTCCACAGGACTGGAATGGAGAAACCATAGCCACAACCTCAAAGCAGGAAATGCTGGGCCACCTTTGTTCATTTGATGACTAACCCCCAGCTCTTCCTTCAGTTCTTGCATTGCTGGCTCAAGGTACGAAATCTCAGGAAGGAATATAATTGGCCAAGCTCAGATCATGTGATTATCATCATGATCTTGGTGACTATCGTCACAATAGGGAAATAATACACCTGCCCCCCCTTTCTGTTCACCACCCTGTCACAAAGACTACTCATAGTGAAAGACAGATATTTGATAATGAGAAGTGTGCTGGATGTTTGCAGCAAAACTAGTGTGTATTCAGTGTAAGTGGCATAATCACAGAACTATTGGAAAAAGACTTGGCAGATGAACAATCAATGCGGAGTGGAGCATTTTTTTGAATACCGCATGATACTTGTCATATTGCAAGCACTTAATGCCACTAGTTGATAAAAAAAGATATATTACATATGACCCAATTGTTGGATATTAAGGTAATAGCCTATGAAAAAACTGACTCAAACAGATTTGGTTCGCAGGAATAAAAGGCACAAACATGTGTGATGTAAGACCTAAGGAAAGCATTGAATGAGTCAATGGAAGAAAGAAAGCAGTTAAGCAGGGAAGCAGAAAACAGGAAATGAAAAGATTTAATCTGGTCTTATACAAAGAGACATCTTTGCTAAATGAAATTACGCCTGGTATTAAATGTGGAACAAGTTTGGAAATTTTCCGTCACTGGTTTGCTAATGAGGAATGTCTGTGGGGAGCACCCTCCTGCAGATACGTAAAAAAGCCCATGAGCCCAGGCCAGGGAGATGCTAACAGGCTCACGTAGTGAAGTTCGTAATATGAAAGAGTGTATTTTTTAAGATCAAAAAGCAAACCTTCTACACCGCATTGACACTGGAAGGTTCTAGATGCTACATTTTCAAAGATATTTCAAAAAGATATTCTTATAAATAGGTAATTGACAGAGGCAATGATGGTTGAGAAAACAAGAATTGTTTTTCAATAATTCTTGAAAAGAGAAGACAACATTGAATATTTTTTCCCAAAGGCTTGTTGTGTCATTAAGTAAAAGATTCCAATTTCTCCATTACTCCACGGTGCTATTTGGTTGTACATTGACTAGGTCTGCATTTATCTATTTGCTTCTAAGCTCCGTTTCTGTTCCATTTCTTCTGTCTGTCCTGGTATACCAGTGTCACACCCTCTGAAATGTGACACCCTGAGAATAACTCCTCATAGTCAGTGGAGCATGTTTTTCCCTTATTTTTAAGAGTTTCTACATTATTCTTTTTCTTTTCATTTCCATGTGAGTATTAGCATTAGTCCTTCAAATCACACATACACAGAATCTGTTTATTTGCACAGTGAACCATTTGCCTACAGTGTCTATCACTCATATGCTGCTTTATTTTGGGGGTTTTTTTTTTTCATCCCTTAGTGTTTCATCTGGGATACTTAATGCTGACCTGTCTTTGAGTTTATTAATTCTATTTTCCTCTGTTTTCAGTCTGCTGCTAACCCTATCCAGTGAGTTTCATTTAAGATACTGTATTTGATAATTCTGAAATGCCCATGTGATTCATTTTAAATTTTAAGTCCTTTCGATACTTCTCATATTTTTATTCATTTCCACATTTCCTCTATAATCGTAATCTGTTAATTATAGTTGTTTTGAAGTTCTCATCTGTTTACTGAAATATCTGGTTTGCCTTGGATCTGCTTCTATTGGATATTTTGCCTCTTTACAATCAAATGCTTTTCCTGTTCCTATGATTAGTTATTTCTGCATGTGTGCAAGAATCCGTGGATGGAATAGTGTAAGTGTTCAACTTTATTTGATTTGTTTTTTCCCAAATGATTTTGTTTTTGCCATCAGTTAGACTACCAGCAGAACACCTTGATCCCACTGAAACTTAGTTTCAGACTTTATTATAGTGGGCCTATTTCAATTTTTCTTTACTCTGAAGGAACGGTACAATACTTAGGATTGCTTATAATGTAGTGCTGAACTCTTGAGTTGTGGCTTTTGCTGAATGTCAGCTTAATGAGGTTACCACTCTGGCCAGGCACATTGTAAAATATTTTTAGGGCTGAGACCGCAGTTCAGCTCAGGCTCCCATCAGCTGTCTTCTGCCAGCTCTTCTGAAATTTTATCTGCAATGCAGCTTTTGACTCAGCCAAAGACCCAAGCAGAATTCTTAAACAGAGTTTTTGAAATCCTTCTCCATTTTGTCATTGTTGTGGTAGCCTGACACCACAAATCACAGTCCCCTTAGCATGTCTCATCTGCGTTTTCTATTTACCTTGTCATGTGACCCTGGTATACCCTGCTTGGGCTCTGCCTTGGCCACTGAGAGTTTGGAAGGTACCCTCAGGGAGAAAACTAGATTGAATATGAAGTCCAACTTTGTATTTTACTTTTCTTAAATAATATATAGCCCTGCATTGGTTACTATTTCATGACTGCTGACAGTTGTTACATAAAGTTTTTATTGTGCTTTTGTAGCTGTTGATTGCCACAGAATAATGTCAACCTCTCTGTCATGGGTATCACTGAAAGTCCATGCATTCACTTAGAAGTTAGGGACACATCAGAGACACTCAGAAGAAAAAGAAAGGGTTAATCACTGTAACATTAAACATCTTCTTACATTTGGTCATCACCCACAACTAAACCAAAAGGATAAATGACATAAACATACAATGAAACAATGACATCCAAAGAGCTATCTCATGAAAAAAAAGTACTAATGATTTAAATAAAATGACGCTTTATTTTATGTTTCTCCCATAAAACCATCAGAGCTTGTAGAGGTTATAATTCCTATCACTGATGAAGTTGAAAGAAAATTGTGAAACCCTTATTCTCTGTGATTAGACGTATAATTTAGGGCACCCTTTATGGAGGACAGTCTGGCTATGTAAGTCAGATTTAATAAAAAATACAAATACTGTTGTCCAAACAATTTTTCTTTCCAGGAATGTTTCTGAGGATATAGTTAAGCATGCATTCAAGACTATGATTGCAAAGGTATTCACCTTGTTGTTTATATAAAAGAGAAAAAATGGAAACAAGCTAATTATTTATTAAAGTATAGGATACAAATCTTAAAGCCATTAAAATAATTTAAATGTAGGAAAATGTCCCTTTGTTAAGTGAAAACTATAAAATGTATTACTCTTATAATCCAATTTTGAGAAAATTGATATGTACAGGAGAATTGTGTAATTTCACATTGTTTTTGTAAGTACTTTGATTATTTTTATAATAAATATTGCTTTTAAAGTAGGGAAAATATCTTTATCTTCATAGAACACCTTCAAATCTCAAAATAAAACATAAATATATAAGTCTATGAGTTTTTAAAAAGATTTTATTTATTTACTTTTAGAGAGAAGGGCAAGGAGGGAGAAAGGGAAGGAGAGAAACATCAGCGTGCAATGGAGAGATACATTGACAGTTGCCTCTCACAGGCCACCAGTTGGGGACCTGGCCCACAACCCAGGCTTGTGGCCTGGCTGGGAATCGAATCAGCGACCTTTCAGTTCACAGGCTGGCACTCGATCCACTGAGCCACACCAGCCAGGGCTCCATGAGTTTTGACAGAGACCATGAAAATATCTTTTTTTGTTAATAAGAAACATCTTTAAAGTTGTTTTTGACATGTTATCCTACAAGCAAATACCTATTTTTTAATAAAGAAAGTGGCAGAGAATCGAAGGAATAATACAAACACTCTAAAATATCCATTCATTTGGATAAATTTGTGATAAACTCTTTTGATATCAATATGTTAGGTTTGTAATGCCACTGCTACTCAGATAAACTTTTGCTAGATTTCCAAAATATTTTACTTTAAAAGCTTTAATAGAAGTGATAGTATTCTAAATATTTTGTTCTACTGAAAATAAATAGCTTAAATCTTGCCTGCTTCTACTTCTGTTATTTTTCTAATCCTTGCCTTTCATGCTTAGGTATAATTTAAACAGTAGTTTAAATTCAAGCCACCAAGGATTGGGATAAATACATCTTCAGCTGCATGAGATATATGAAACCAGCATGTGAGAATGGACTACAGAAAGTAGTGTCTATAGAAAAAAATTGACAGAAGTTATTTGAGTTTGAGAAGCACACATGGAGATTTTCCTTCTAAGGCCATTTTGATTAATCTAATCCACCACAACAAATTCACAATTCAATATGAGAGGTAAGGGTGCCTGAAGATGCCCTTTACTATCATCCAAGGGGAAAAAATATGTCTAAGTAAGAGATGAAAACATGGCAAGCCTAAGTAGGGTGATAAGGATCTGAACTCTGGCTGGCGTGATAATGTACAAGTGACAGCTCCTGGGAGAAGATGAGGACACCCCGTGTTCTCACTGCTCACAAGGACTGGGCCAGACTTTCTGCATTAAATACATTCCTTCCAGTATCAGTAAGGGAACGGAGGGTCTGATGCTTGTATGCCCAAATCAGAACCTGCAGGGGTTTACTTATTAAAGGGAAATTGTGTCTTCCATATAATTATGTCCTTGGGTTTTCTTGCACCATTTCTGGAAGAATTTTGTTCAGCTTTTGAAAAGTAATCATTTCAATTTGCACAAAAAATAAAATAAAGTAAGAAGCAATTAAAGAAGTAAGTGGAGTAAAGGTAGATTAACTGAGGGAAGGTATATTATCATTCTCTTATTTTCCAGTAGGTTATGTTTGATTTCCTTTATATGGTCTAAAATATTTTTTCTTGTGAATGCTCTAAAATCTTATGAAGTTTCTCTATTCATATCCGCCCATCCTTCCATCCATCCACCCATTGAAAGCCCTGTATTATGAGGCATTGGGCTGGGTATACAGATAGTAGTAAACACTTTTAGGCCCATGGAATACAGACATTATGCACATAAATCAACATATTGCTAGAGCATCATAAAGATAATAAGCATTATGAAGGAAACAACGGAACTATATGAAAACATTTTATAAAGAAGGTGTAATATTCAACAGGAGGGTCAAACTAGCTCTGGGGTGAAAAGGAAGTAACATTTAAACTCAGACCTACAGGTATGGAAGTCAGAGTGTCCCAGACAAAAGAAATAGCATGGGGGATGCCCTGAAGCAAAGAAGAATTTAACATGCTTAAGAAATTGGATGAAGACAACTCTGTTGAAATTCAAAGAACAGTGGAAACTGAGATGGTGGTGAAGATAAGGCACAGAGAGGAGAGGGGTCTGGTTAGAGCTCTTGGGGTCTCTTCAGCCATGGAAAGTCCTTAATTTTATTAAAACTGAAGAGTGAAACAGTTGAAGGGTACAAGTGTACTGGGGCAATGTCTTATACATTTAATATTTATACTATTTAAAGTACATTCTTGTTCCCACAAAGCAAACATCTTGAACAAATCAAAGCAGGGAAATGAGCTGGC
>PVKU01002289.1:96327-236170 GCA_004027475.1 Anoura caudifer
CATGTGATCTCCATTTCTGTGTTTCTGCTCCTGTTGTAGTGGTTTGCTTAGTTGGCTTTTGTTTTAGGTCTGGTTGTTAATACCTGTGAGTTTGCTGTCTTTTTACTGTTCATATTTTTTATCTTCTTTTTCTTAGATAAGTTCCTTTAACATTTCATATAATAAGGGCTTGGTGATGATGAACTCCTTTAACTTGACCATAATTTCTTAAGAAAAGGAGTCTAGTGCCACATTCAGTATCTGGCTAAGAAAGAACGAAGGCTGTATAAGTAAATTTAATAAAAATCTATTTGTGACCTAAACATCATGGAGATGTGTTAATTTCAATTTCATATATTTCGTGCTATTTAGGGAGAAAGAGTAAAATCGAGCATTATTAACTCCAGTTGAGAATGAAGACAGTCAAATAGATAAAATCTCATTGCACATGATTCAATTTTATTTTTACTCTAAAGTCAGCTAGATGGGGAAGAGACTATATTCGTAGCCTCAGGAATAATGTCCCTACAATCAAATCACCTCAAAAAAGCTAATGGTGATCAGGATTTTTAAAGTGACATTTAAAATCCAGGTGACCAAATTTGAATGTATCATCACTGAAATGCTTGTAAAAGAAAACAAGGGTACTAATTGCCAATATTCTCATTTCTTTCTATGTTCTACATATCTGTACACAAACTCACTAGGAATGTTTCAACTTAGATCCAAATTATGTGTTTCTTAAAATTGTATACTCAAGAGAATACAGACCAGGAAAAAGCAGGTGCCCCCAGCCCGGCAACTCCTTTATTTGACCTCTCAGTCGGTAACCCAAGGGGACCCGGGAGCTGGAGCCGGAATCATCTCCATTGCTGGTGAATTAAATCTCGGAGCCACTGTCAGTGGCCCGACCTCTCGCTGGGTTCTGCCCCTGGACACCTTCCCCGAAGAAGTCACCATGGTTGTTTTGGACTCTAAATAAATACAGTTAGAAGCGGTGATTTTATTTTAAAAGAAGAAATATCCAAAGTAGCATTTCCCAGCAGGTGAAAGGCAGAATAGTGTCTCCTGACCGAGGGAAGGGACGGGGGTGGGGGATGAGCGGTGCTGGCTGCGTGGACTGCGATGTATAATCAATATTAACCACATCACACACAGGGAGGTGCCGTTTGTGGGGAAAAAAGTTGGAGCTGTTCTCTTATCCCATGAAGGTCATAATAAGATGACTGAGATGACGAGAAAAATTGATGGAAGGTAGCTGGTTCAACAATGGAGAAAAATACCTCTGTTCTGATGAGGAATTCTCCCTGGCAATCTTGCAAAAGGACTGACCTCTGCTGTAAATTTGCTTGAGAACTAGAATGGAAAGTTTAAATGAGATTTTTAGTGATTTCTGGCCTCACTGAGAGCTGGAAAATGACAATTATTCAATTTAAGAGGCTTTCTGCCTGAAAAAGGTAGACGAAGCCCCTGGTTTGATGGCCTGACGGGCTAATGCAGCTGTCTGTCGCCTCCTTGTCCCAGAAAACACCAGTTCTAAACACTGCTAATCATGTCAACACACGTGTTCCCTGTGTCTCGTAATGAAGGGCTCACAGAATCGATCCTGATTGCAGGAAGGGGAGGAGAGGAGGAAATGGAGTTAACCCTCCCGGGGGAGTGTTCAGGGAGACAGATGGAAGTCATTTCACCAAGTAAAATTCCCACAGAAACTCTAAAACTGTCTCAGTGTTTCCCGAGTTCCGCGTGCCCTTGTTACTAGAGGCCCACAGATTTTCTTGCGAATGCATTTTGAAGCTCAGGAGTCTGTCTTAGATGCAGAATGCCCAGCCATCCACACACGACAGACTCATTTTAACCACAAGACAGAGAAGCAGGGTATGAGCCATGCAGTGCACAGGATTGGTCAGTGAAGCCTACAGGGGAGATTTTAGCACACTTTGAGATTCTTCACAAAACATGTGTGCATGCAATATGGTCTCTACTATCAGGGTCCCCCGAGAAAAATTGGGTTATTATTTTCTAGTCTCAGATATCCCATGACTGTAGAGAATTCTATTTTTCTTGAGATTAATACAAAAAAAAAAAAAAAAAAAAACCTTCCAAGGGCCAGTTGTAGAGAAATTAGTATTTTTTCCCTTGGCCATGAATGTTATGAGCATGCAGTTTGTAAAGCCACTGCATGTGTAGATGTAGATGTAGGAGCAGGGGCAGGGCAGGTACAGGTGCAAGGGCAGCTGTAGGTGTAGGTACAGGTGTAGGCATAGGTAAAGTGATACATCAAATGGAGACATGCAGATACTGACGTAGATATAAATATAGTGCTGATGCTGATATGGATACTATTTTGATATAAATAAATTTAGCAGATACAAATGAATGTAAATACAGATAATGATTTAGATATATTAATATAGACATCGATATGGGTAGATACGCGTACGTAGATACTGATCCGAGGTACCTATTGATGCCGGTGTTGGTAGGTATAAACAGGCATCGATACAGGGATGTAGATGTAAACAGGTACAGACATTGGTGCAGCCACAGATACTGACACAGATACAGATGTAGGAACAGCTAGTGATTCAAACCAGCAAAGCTTTTACAGTAATCAGTGTCCAAAACCAAAACCATGACCAGATGAAGAAAAATTCAGCTCAGTCCTTACTCTGATGCTGCTTAAAATCTAGTGAAGGGAAATTGGGAGAAAAATAAATGGTTTGGTCATAAAATAATCACATGATTACTGGGATTATTCTGCACCTTGATAACAATATTTATGTCCTAGAAAAGCCCATTACTACAAACATCTAGAAAGGTCATTGCTGCCTGACCTGCGGAGTGCATTTGATTCTGAATGTTTCACTGGTTCCATTAGGACATTAACAGTCCCTTTTGTGACAGACGCTGGGCCTCCAAACGCAACTAGGTTGGCACCTAACCCACATCTCTTGGCCTAGAAAAAAAGCAGGTTGGGACTGACGGATGCTGTTCATCAGGAGCCACTTGAACTCTTTCCTGGGCTCAGCCATCAGTCCCCTTGGGCCAGACGCCCTTTTAGCTCTCATCCGCACATTTTGGGACATTTCAATATCAGGGCAAATATAAATTCAACTTTTTCAATAGCAAAATTATAGTTACAATTTTTTTAACATAACACATCTCCATTTAAGAAAATAGACAGGTGTCATGGGTAAGGCCATAGATGCTACTGACCTTAGCATTTAACCTGCATTAAAGGTTATAATCGTAGGCAAGACTGAAAGTGATACTCTCGTTGACAATCGCTGGGCAAACCCACTCACAAGAGAGCTAACATGTTTCTGTCCATTGTTCTCTATAGAAGCGCACGAAAAAGTATGCCATGCCCCTTGATTAGAAATATTTCAGTTATGCAAATAGTGCTTCTTTAATCCAATAATGAGAACTCCTTCCATAAAAGAAATTGTTTATCTGTAAGGAAAAGCTCTATGAGTTAGGAGATGAGTCCTTTGGTAGAGAAAAATCTTCTGGATGGTTAGATATTAACATTATCGGTAACACCTGGTAACTTTACATGTATGTGCATGTGTGTGCACATATGCACACACAGCAGCAACATCATGGAAGCACTGCCCTCAGATGCTCTATGCTGTGCTTTTGAAAATTTTTTTCATTTAATCCGCCCAAAAACTCTGTATGGTAGAAATTGTTATTAAGAGGTGGAGATGGGACCCTGAAGCTTAAAAACACCCAGAAACTTGCCAGGGTCACAGAGCCTGTGATGGTCAGAATCACAATTTTAAATCTGGTGGACACAGATTTTCACCCCAGGTTCTTAGCCACAACTATGTGGGCTGTTTCATTCGATAAGAATGAGAGTTTCACGAAGAGGAATGATGCTCTATTCTCCCATCTCTGAGGCCCATGCATCGCCCTGGCCAGCTAACTGACCCTTCACAAACAGCCCGGCCAGCTGAACCTCCCAGCTCAGACAGAGCCGTCTCCTCCTCCTGCCACCTTCCAAACAGTTTTCTTCTCCTGGATTCAAGAATAAGGGTGAAAGTCTCAGGAATGATGGCTGGACCAACATACACAAACGTGCTATTCAGGAAGAAAGCTTTACCGATAAGCTGGTGCATGGTGTGGTCCTCAAAAGATTACAGCTAAAAGGCATATCTAAGCATTTCTCAGGCTTTAGTACAACGCCCTTCAAAATCTGTATCACTGTAGAAATCTAGAATGTTACCTTTGAACGTTCACTTAAAGCTTTCTTTGGAGCTCTTCATCAAAAGCAATGGAGATGGGAGTTTAACAAGGACTTTAAGTCCCATCTGTTCTGTGGAGCCCCAGCCATCTCAGCCTGCAGTTGGCATGGCGTGTGGCAAACATTACTCTACAACGCCCTTTATGAAACATCGATGCGCTCGCAATCCAGTAATGAAGTGCCACTAAGCATCTGTCTGTATTCCCACGCAGTGTGAGGACCGCATTTCCAAAGAAGGGCTCTCTGGCATCTGGTTGAAATGAACTGTGTAATTTTAGCATTTTTAAATATTTTTATTTTGCCAAAAGAGACATGCAATTCATGTAATGGTAGCTTATTTTTTTAACCCCCAGACTTAGCTGAAATGGTAAGTAACACTTAAATTGCAAATGTGTCTTTACAGCTCATGTATATTTTAGGAATTAGCCACAGGAAGCCCCCGGATAACCAAGCTTCAGAGCAGCCTTGCTCCCAGTGAACACCAGCAGCAGAGGATCTCAACTTCTTGTGGGCATTTCAGGGAAAATTGTCACAACAATATTATTGTCATCTTCCTACGTTCTCTATTGTTTCATTGTTTTTTTTTAATCACAGAAATGTTAAATCATGCCAATGTTTTATTGTGCATGTTCTCAGTGCTTCTAGAAGATGGGTGTCTATAGAGGAAGAGGATCCTCACTCTGAGCTTAGATGGGGTTCCAGAACTGAGAGCTGCCCCTTTCCAGAGCAGGTAAAACACTACCTGCCTTGACTGGTCTGTCCCAGTGGCCGAGTTCTCTGAAACTGGAAAACATGACATGCATTTGAAGCAGGTCAATGCCGTTCCCACTCTCATGGTGGGGTTGACCTACCACCAATGCCTCATGTGTCGTATTACAAGGTCTTGCTTTTCACAGAAGTGCAGGCAAGTGTGGTACACAAAGCCAGTCTTTCCCTCAAGGCCCTCGGCAAAATCCTGCAGAGCACAATGAGAAATGGTCTATGATTGCTTTCTCCCACAGTTCTCGAGGAAAAGTAGCAGCCCTGACTTTTCAGCAAAGCTTCCCCCAACTGGTTGGGATATCCGGCCAGCCAGGAGGCAGCATCGTAGTCAAACTGAGGTTCATAGACTACTTCCAACTGCCCCAGTGACCAGCAGGGAGCTCTCCCGCTCTCCCCACGCTGCGCATCTTCATACTTAGTGAGACATCCACTGTGTGGTGGTTGTTTCCACCTGGGATCCCAGCAAGTGTCCCTTCAGCAATTCCCAGAATATCACATAACCAGCTCTGATCACACAGGAGCAATTGCCATGGAGGTGGTGGCACCCTCGGCTGTACGAGGTGTGGCACATCAGGGGAGTGGACCGTGCGAAAGCACGTGGGCACGAAAATTCCAGAATGCCCCAAAGTTTGGAGGCTCTGAGATTTAATATTCACCAAACCTTCCTAGACCCTTACATGGGCAAGCATTTCTGCAAAGGAAATAAAAATGTGTTTTTTGCTGAAATATATTTTTAATCAGAGTTTACATATTTGTAATAAATATCTTTATAGGCATTTGGACTAAGGAAAACTGTGGTGCTGTTCCACAGCCTTAGAGGTAGTTCAGACAGCGTGACTGACTCCTCCGTGCTGGCTGTCTTCCATACGTGTAGAGGAGGCGCTCTACGATTTACGTTTACAACGTTACAAGCTAAATAACATTACTCCACCTTTCGCTGATGATAAAGGTTAAACTCAGCCCCCAGCCAACCAATGACAGAGCAAAGATATAAACTTAAGCCTATCCAATTCCAATTCTATATTCTTGCTTTTATATATAAATAAAAACCCTTTCTTTTGGTTAAGGATTGGTTGGTCTGTATTAAGACCTATCCTACATGGGTGCCAAGGTGTAGATACTGTATCTTGGTTTCTATCACCCTTTTTTTTTTTTGTTATGTTTATAATGACTTTAAAAGAACCAATGGCACAGAAACAGCTCTCCAAAGCCTAATTTTTCAATTAGGAAACTTTACCACTAAATCTTAAGAGGTAACAGAATAGCAACCAGTTACAACATTCTCTAGAAGGACCAGTGTAGTTCTGCTGGGCTGGGCCCAGCCTCCCACTCAACTGAAAAAGGACTTAATCCTGAGCTAAAAGACTGGAAGGACCAAAACGCTGGTGGACACAGGGTCACCTGGTGTGGATATGACGCATGAAGATGTTCCAACAGCAGCAGCCGAGCTTACAGTCAATTCCAGTTCCAAACACCTTCCCTCATTTAAAGAGCATAAGAAAATGTTTCTTGTATGCCACAATGACACAGGAGAGGATAAACTTTTGCCTTTTACTTAGACTTTTTGTCTCAGATGAGAGCAAGTTGATGTAAACTGAAGATGCTGCATTTTCCCCAGAAAAGGCGGCTTTGCTATCAGTCACCCACCTCGCACATTCTTCATTGGAAAGTTCCCTTATCAAGATTGCATGCAATAGACAGAGCTATTTTGAAAGTCAATGTCTTGCTCTTTTGAAAGCTTCACTCGCTGCATGTTTTTAGATGCAAGCTTCAAACTGTCAGAGTTTTGTTGCTGTTGATAAAGCCAGCCTGGGATTGATGCCCAGAGGGTGGTCTGACTGGAAATTAGGAGACAAAACTTGAATTAAATTAATTCTCTTGGCAGCTTGGGGAATAAAGGCAAAGACAACACGGTCTCTGAACTGTGCGAATGGATAACCCATAATTGTTATTGGTCGATGGACGTCTTGCTTTCTGGGCTTTAATGACATTTCTTACACACTCCTTATTTGCCAAGATCATATTTCTGGCAACATTTGAATCCAGTGGCCTCCAAGAGACATTATCAGCAGCATATTTAATTCGTCTAAATGCTAGCTGGACATTGTGTGGGCATTGATGCCAGAGGAAAATAATTGGCTTTTCTTTAACATATTAAATATTTACACCATAAACCTTAGTTAGCTTTTGATCTATGTTAAAAGACAATTTACAGTGCTAATTTTGCTTCTCCAATTTAGCTATTTCAGGCACTGTATAAAATGTACAAAACTTCTCAATAAGTATTGTGGCCACATAAATGATTCCAGGCACTCTAAATAATTTAATTGTAAACTTAAATGGGTACAGTTTCTTTTGAGGGTAATGAAATTGCTCTAGAATTAGATAGCTATAATAGTTGCACAATTTTTATGAATAAACTAACATCCATTGGATTAAAATGGTGAGTTTTATAGGAGGCAAATTATATTTCTATAAAAATAAAATTAACCAGGAGACCAGCATGGCCATCAACTAAATCTACCACTATTTCTTGGGGGTATTTCATCCAGATTCATAACTGAATGGCTTGTTTCTCATATGTTCCTCCTAAATGCTTCTTAAATGTTAGCAAAAAAGTTTAACATTTCTGTCCATTTCAGTAATGAGCCTAGGTTTTTCAAGTTATAAGTCATCACTTAGTAAAAGGGTTGTAAAATAAATTTCTTAGATTGGTACTCTTTTTAGAATAAATAAAAATATAAAATAAAATGTGTGTGATAGGCATCCAGTGCAGGTTTCATGAGGTTCCTGTTTCATTTCTTTGTGTACCTGCATTGACACTGGGCCACCATGGAAAATGATTATTTACTATGGTTCCCAGTTTAAAATTCAGAAGGCCTCTTCCATAAGTCTACCCTAGTGCTATTCCTATCCAAAAATGGTGTATGCTGTTGTCATTTCTAGCCATTTCAAGATGCAGAAGGGTCACACTGTTAAGCTGATAATGTCACAAGTGCTTAGAAAGTACTTACTACATGCAGGAGATTGATAAAGTAAATCAACCCTTTCCATCTGCTGGCCAATCCAGGGGACCCACTTACTCTGTTGGTAGAATAGCCCAACACAGTGCTCCTCACAGAGCATGGGTCAGCATCTCTGAGCAGGTCCAAGCATGGATGCCTGCAAAAGCCCCCAGGCCATACAGGGGTTGATCTCCACTAAAGGACCCATGTTCTCCTTAAAAGTGTTATCTTTGCCAAAAGCGCTTATTTCATTTGAGTATATAGGGCCCTTGTGATCAACAAAGCTCTAGGTAGCCAGAGGCATCTTCTTCCAGAGAAAGAAGAGACACAGAAGTGAGGCTCAGTGCCCATCCTGTTGTCTGTAAGCTCAGGCTGCAATAACAAAATGCCATCAACGTGGGGGCTTAAACAACAGACATTTATTTCTTGCAGTTCAGGAGAATGGGAATTCTAAGAGCAAGGTGTGTGCTGCATGGACCCTCTCTCTGGCAGAGATGGACACCTTCTTGCAATGTCCTTTCTTAACAGCAGAATGAGGGTTGTGCCTCTCTTCCGCTTCTTTTAAGGGCACTGACCCCATCATGGCCCCACCCCCAAGACCTCATCTAAACCTGATTTCCTCCCCAAAGCCCCACCTCCAGATACCACCAGTTTGGGGGTTACACCTTTATTGTGTGAATTCCAAATGCAAACACTCAATCCACAGCACCAGGTGACAACATTTGACATAGAGAATAAAGAAGGCCCTTCCCCTGGATGGACTCTCTGGGGACTATGATGCGACTTGATACGTAAAGACTGGGGTTTTGGGGGTCCCCAGGGACCCTGCCACAGGGCAGGTATCCATGTAGTCAGAGTGGGTTGGCAGTGTTGATGCAGAGAGGCATCCTCAACCAAGTTCACAGGCAGAGGACATACACCAGGAGGCCCATGGAAGGAGCTGTGGGGGAGAGATGCTTGGATGGGGCTCCGTCCTTGTATTGACAGGCAAGAGTGAAAGGGACAAACTGTGTCTTGTTCCTGGAACAGTGACCCCATCAGGACACCATGCTGCTAAGTCCTGGAGAAACACGGGCTTCTTCTGTGTGGAGGGCATGGAGAGCACCCAGAAAGGTAGGGTGCTGCTTTCATATTCATGGGCCATCGAGTGAGTGGAGCCCTGAGGGAGGCTCTGAATCTCAGCTCTGTGGGAAATACTGGATGTAAGCTGACTGGGGAGTCAGGTTGCCATGGGGCACTTACCCTTGAAAAGGGAGCTCAGGAAAAAAAGAGCGAAATTAGCCCCAAATCTAAAAGCACACAGGGATGCCCTCAGATTTGGCGGTCCTCTATAATCAGGCCTCTTGAGCTCCATTGAACCATCAGAAGCTGTCAGATGGTTTCACTCCAGCAGGGCTGTCACTATGTTGGGATGAATTTAAACAGAAGAAGCAAAAAAGAACAGAGGTTAGAAAAACTAATACCATTAATTCAGTCAATCAAAATATTATGGGAATTGGTGATAACATGCTCAGCTAGGCTTGGGATTTTAAAAAGCACCTCAGACTCTTTCTCAAAACTGCCTTTTCTTAAAGTTTTTTTTTTAAATACTTCTAGTTTCAACTGATATTAAGGAAACACTTGAATCATATCTCTCTAATTTATTATCTGAAACCATCAGAAACTTGATTTACAAATGCAGGACACTCGGTGGGTAAAGCGGGTAGATTCTAGTAACGGCTAACAAAAGCAGCTCCCCCAGATTTCGCACTAAACTGATCATATATTTGACTGGTTTTGAACTACATCAAAGAAGAATAAAGTACATGGTCTCAGTGTGACTAAAAGAGGGCTTTTAAGAAGATTAAGGAGATCTGGATTCTAGGATTAGCTTCTGGCATCATTTGGCACTTACCCTGGTGAGTTCTCAGCCTCCCACCTGGCCAGGGGACTGTCATCAGCCCAGCGTTCAAGGAGCATCACCCAGGGAGATGTCCTGGAAGAAGGGCTCCCCGGATTGCTGCACAAGAGAGTGTTAGGGGCACCAGGAAATCCCACCACAAAATAGTGATATACCTTTCTTCAGCACCCCCCTCTCTCTCTGGACCATGAGTGGCCTATGATACCTCCAAGGAACTGATGTTCTTGGAGCATTCCTCAAGGAAAGGCTGAGCCCCAGAAGCTCATGGGCTTCTTCTAGTTCTTAGAAAATGTCTTGCACACTTTCCAATGCAACATGTAAATGGTGTTTCTTTAAAGGAGCTATATTCTTCAAATAGTTGCTCACTGAAAATCAAACTTATTGTGCCAAGAATGTCTCTCAAAATAGTTTGCATAAAAAGAATAAATTTTATAAATAAATAAATAGAAGAATATCTATTATAGGAGATCTGACCACGAAGGATGAGAATATCCTAATTTTACAAACTTTTCTTTTTTTGTTAAATGTTACATATGTATTGATAAGAACAAGTGTCTCATTGTGCTGATAAAAATAAACAGCCAGGTAGCTTAGTTGGTTGGAGCATCTTCCCAACATGCCAGAGTCACGGGTGTGATCCCGGTCGGGGCACATCACACAAGAATCAGTCAATGGGTGTGTAAATAAGCAGGAAAACAAGTCAATGTTTCTCTTTCCTTCCTCTCTCTCTATCAAATCAATTAATAATTTTTAAATAAAAGTATAAGCAAAATTGGACAAGGCATATTTTAATTCTGCTGATATTATTGTCTCTGCTTATCAATTGGACCTAGGAGCAAAACAGTATTTTGAGATGTCAGGAGCCTTAGAGAGTGCCATTTTGCAGGGAAACTTTCCTCTAGAACAACTAAATAACTTAGTTGACATGAAAAGCTGACAAAGTCAAGAGGTAGTGAGCATGCACCAAAAACATGAAGAATCAGTGTAAGCATTTGAGCTGCTCTGAAATACGAGATGGTCTTCTGTGTAGCAGGAGGCAATACTAACATGGACAGAAAAGCCAGATGCAGCTTTGCAAGGATTATTGCATTTCATTTTGTTTTTTCCACCACAGTCCTGAGTGTCTCAGGTTCTCCATATTGGAAATTGATTGATTCATTAATTAATACCTTTAAAAATTAAAGCTTTCTACTGTGCCAATAATACTGTTTGCTATCCTTATGGAAGACATTTCAAGGACATTTGGCATATTTTGTATTGAAATCCCTATTCTTCTAAATCTTTTTCAAATTCGGCTGCATCTAAAAATCATTTTCTGACCAAAGAATCTCAAAATTGTATCCCCAAGTCCTCAACTCTGTAATAATATCCATGACACCATTAGTAATTTTCTGTGTTCCATATTTCAGAAATCTAAAGCACCATCCCAATTTTAGAGCTGCAGAATGAGAAAGAAAATGGGTAACTTAGAACCAGTGAGCTGTGCACTGTGGCTAACCATCCAAAAACATTGAAGCATCTTGAAGAGTCAGCTATCATTAGTTTCCCACATCACACCTCTTCTTTCATCTTTCTAGATTTTTCTTATCTCCCAAAAGTGTCTGGTGAGCATGTTCTCTTTCATTAGCCCAGTGGCCACTTCTTCAGAAAGATCCCCCCACACTCCCCATGGTTATAGCATGAAGTCACTGTACCAACATGTATTTCCCCACCATGGCAGCTGTTACTTCATGTTTGCAAGATTTTAGGTGATTATCTGTGTCCACTCTGAGTGGTGTCATCTCACTTTTGGTCATGCATTGTCCCACCTCCAGGACAATGTGGCATCAACCTAGACCCACCACTAACCAGATGATCCTGTTGTGCGGTAGGTAAACTATCTCTCTGCATCTTCTGTTGCTTATTTATGTCCAGGGACATCCTTAGTATCTATTTCATTCACAGAGCTATGAGGGGGAAAAAACTCCAGTCAGCCACTGACACTTAATATACTTTCACTAAATTTTCTCCTACTAGTGGCAACTGTGATTAATAACACATACTCGAAGTCAGTTAACCATTCTGTTTCCAGATGAAGTCGTTCTGAGTGAGCCCAAGGCATGAAAAGAAATAAGCAGAGCAAAGAACAAAATACCAATATGGTGATGAAAAGGAAACATGCGTATTTTTGTCTGTTTTGAAAGAACAAGTTGCAAAGCCAAAGTGATTTCAGAAAAGAGGTTAAAAATTGGGAAACATTCAGTACCATTGATTTTAGTACTTGCTGCCTCTCTCCTCCTGCTGTCTTGCAGCTGCATGAAATGTTGTTATCACCGAAGTCTCATGAGCATATGTTCCTCTAGTCCCATAGCTTTTATTTATTTATTTTTAGACAGAGGGGAAGGGAGGGAGGAAAAGAGAGATAGAAACTTCAATGTGTGGTTGCCTCTCATGTACCCCATACCAGGGACCTGGCCTGAAACCCAGGTGTGTGCCCCGACTAGGAATGGAACCAGCAAACCTTGAGTTTGCAGGTTGTCACTCAATCCACTAAGCCACATCAGCCAGGTAATCCCATGACTTTTAAACTGACCTAATGGATGCACACATAACAACCTCTTTTAAAATCAGTGAAAAACAATCCAATCAAAAACAGTCTTTCGAAGCCTGCAGCCATGTGTCTCCACCACAGTGAGGGTCCCTCATAAACTCACTGGTGCCATCAGCATGGCCCTCCACCCACTGGGTAGTGTGACCCTGTTGTGATGACAGCATGGTTCCTACCACCCTCGCACTGCTGTCTGCAAGGGTGTTGGGGGTGGTTCAGGGTTTAAGTAAAACTATTTGTGAAGAGCTTTCCTTAAAAGGCTCTGCCACCACTTCCTCATACAGGGATAATTTTATTCTTGTTTACCGAAAGGCAGCAACGTGGTGCTTCTCCTAGTGAAGACAAGAGTTTGCCATGTGCTTCATCCTGCCCTCGTGACTCTTCGCTGACCACTGGTGGCTGAAGACTTGACTTCCACACAATAAGCACTTGGTGCAATTATCAAAACACTTGGCAAATGGCTGATAACCACATGATGTGAACTGATGGTGACCAGGTCCTCCTGGAGAGGTGTGGGCAGCAGGTAGAGGGTGGGGATTGTGCATTTCCCAGAAGTCCTGGGAGTCTGTCTGCATGTCCATGTCCCCATGTTTGTGCCAGCAGGACTGAGGTGATCCTGTTTCCTGTTGCAGTGCTCCTGCTTAGGGTGGGATGACTATTATTCAATAGACTGGATTTGAGGAGAACATTGACATCCAGACACAATAATAGCTCTAGTTCTCATGATTTCTTAAAACCTAAAACCTGTTTTCCTGTGGTTTATAGTATCAGAGTCGAGTCTTTCTTTACTTCCCTGGGTCTCAGAAATGTCCACGTTAGTGGTCCCAGGGACAATCTGTAGATGTACAAGATCACCGTGGTGCCCAGAGAGGTGGAGAAGCAGGGCTCCTTCCTGTAGCCCCTTCTGTTTTCCTGTGTCCCTCTCCACTTGGATAATGTTTAGCTCTGCTCAGACGGTGTCTTTGTGTTGTTCCAACACACCTCCTTTACCTTTCATCCTGGGAAGAAGATGGCCACAGTTGCTAATGCATTGGGAACAGTGCTCTGCTCTGCTTTCACGACACGGGCGGCCAAGGCTTTCAGTGCCACCGCTGAATAAGTCATTCCAACACCTCCATCTATGTATGACCGTGAAAAGGTGTTTTCTTTGCCAGGTGTATATCTGTCCATCTCTATCAGATGCATTTGTGAGGGCTATGATGTTTTTAGAATTAACGTTTCCATTGATTCTAAGAGAGAAGCTAGCTGCACATCTTACAAACGTTGTGGCCCTAACACTTACCTGTGTAGGTGTAAGATCCAGTGTGCTTATCAATGGCACAAGGTCCTAGCATGCTGAGTTTGCAGTTGGTCATATCTGCCATCATTGCAAGCAGCAGAAAACAGATTTCCCATCTGTTTCTGTAGCATGTTATATTTTAGGGGGTTGGCCCTTTTTCAAGCAAACCTGGAGACGCTATAGACCAGGATTTCTTATATCAGCATCTCTGGCCAAGTCACAAAAGGAACAAAACACAGGAAAGAAAAGCATCTGCTCTCTCTCTCTTCCATCCCTGCCTCTGCCCAGTAGTAAGAACAGCATGAATGGTAGCCAGAGGCAACGAGGCCTCTGATTCTCTGCCCATTGAAAACAGAAACCTCTCCCGGAAAGCTCAGCAGTCCGGTGGTTCCCAAGGTGGCTTGGATTGCCCATTCCCTCCAACCCAAACAAGAATAAGATGGAAAGACTAGAAAGCACCCACGTCAGTGTGCAGGCCCTTTGGACACGTGGTGTGGAGTACCTGGCCAGGCCATGTCTAGGAGCATGAGTCCTGGAGCAGAGACTGTGTGTGGCCAAGACCAGTGTTGTCCTGCCTCTGACTCTGGACCAGCTTCCTGCTCTCTTCCACCCGGTTTCCTCCCCTGAGATGAGGCTGGTTATTGAACAAAGGTAAGCGCATCTTTCTAAAGATTCTGTGAATGTGCTTGTGCATCTGCCATGTAGCAAATAGTCATTATGTGTCTGCTATGGACTGTGGAAGGTCAGGAAGAATTGCTGAAAAGTCAGAAACAAAGGGAATGATACATGCTATGATGATAAATAACAAACTTTGGCTTATAAATTCTCAAAAAGAAAAAAAATAGTGAAAGAGGAAAAGAAAGTTTGAGAAGATATGGACAACTAACTGATATGCATTCCACATCAGCCATGGCAGAGAGTCCCTCTATGCTAGGATCTGCATGTGACAAGAGATGACTTAGAGAATGTCCCATTAGTCCTGCCTAACCTGATAGCTCACATAATCCACTCAAATAATCAGAGGTCACTTTCAAAGTCAATGTTGCTACCAAAACCTTTCACAAAGACTCCACAAATACACACAGAGAAACACAAACTAAAAAGGATGACATTGAACGATTATGAAATGATTATGAACAATGTTAAATATGTTAGTGGCTAGGTTTTTGTAATTAATAAAACACTTACTAGAAGACATTAAATAGAAGAAGAATATCACAATTTGTATGCATTTCAAAATATAGAAAGGGGCCGGCTGTACTACACTATGAACTTTACAAAATGTGAGTAAAGTAATACGAAAAATCAGAGAAAATCAGTATTTGGGGGCAGTAGAAGAATTCAACATCTGTGTGAAAGTGGGAATTCTAACTGTAAAATCGTTTCACACCTCTAAGACGCTTTAAATTGTATCCTATTCGTAGAAACCCAAAGGGATCCTTTTAGAAACCAAAGTATAAACTTGTAGGAAAGATCATAAGTGTAGCCCACCCGAGAAGGGGTATATGCTGCCTGAATATTTTTGGCAAGAAAGCTGGACAGAGAGCCTTCATTCAACAAGGAGCTCCTTAGATTTTCTTCTCCATCAAACAAGCACCGTCTGGCTCAAGCTCCACTTTTTGGGCAGCCCTCTCTTTTCAAAGCGCTGTTGGCTAATATGCCGTCATCTCTGCGTGCACTTTTTCCACCCATTTAAAATATTAGATGCTATCAAATGGTTAAGTATAAATATCAACAACTTTCTTTTAAGAATGAAGTATTTTAATAACAAACTTTACAGTTGTTTGTATGTTTTCTAGACCAAAAGAAACCCAAATGGTTTTCTCCCACTGTGAGTATTTAGAAGATTTTCACTCATGACACAGGCCAGGCCTGAAGCCCATGTGTGTGACCCAGCGCGTGTGTCTGAAGAGGACGGTGGTATCCGTTTCTTTTGGCACCGAGCACTGAACGGCGCTCCTGACCCACATTCCACTGGAGTTATTAGTCAAAGTAATAGTTTATTTTTTTCACCAGAAAAATAAACCGTGATGCACTCAGCACAGCAGTTCCCTGAGCTGTACTCAGGCTTTGTTTGACTTAGGAAGTGCTCTTATTGTGAAAAATTATTCAATAATGGATGAGGAGTCTGAGAAAACTTCTCCCGCACAACATTAATTTGCCAGAATTATATGGCACTGCCACTAAAAGGGACCACCAAGGGTTATCTAGGGGCTGACGGGGCCAGAGGAGAAAACGCCTCCGGGACAGAGTCCCTGGCGCCTCCCTCTGTGCCCTGCCGCCTTCCTGGGAAACACAGGTTGCCTGCTTCAAACAAACAAAATAGTTGATCAGTTTTTTCAGGTTACACTTAAACAGGAGTACATGTACAGGGTGAAAATGTGTGCAAAGTTATGGGCTGTGACAAAAGCCCTGCTAGCTCTTAGAATTCCCAAATGTACACTGCACTATCATTCTTAAAGTGTCCCCAAGTCTAGGTTTAATCCAGGACTCACATAACCATTGTTTTAAATGTAGGCACTATTTTAGGGTGGTGAGGATTCATCTTTACTGTCTATAATATTAATTGGTTTTCAGCATATTTTTATTGATTTTTAGAGAGAGGGGAGGGGGAAGAGAGAGAGAATGAAAGAAACACTGGTTTTTGTTGTTCCACTTATTTGTGCGTTCACTGATTGATTCTTGTATGTGCCCTGACTGGAGGTTGAACTCACAACCTTGGAACATTGGGACAGTGCTCTAACCAACTGAGCCACCCAGCCAAGGTTAACATAATCTTGAGAGATTCAATTTCTTGCAGACCGTGTCATGTCACATCTCTCTCTCTGCTCTTCTTTTGTTATTGTCTCCTGGGTTGTCCCTGTGACATTTCAAGGCCCTTGCCTCCTCAACACTGAAGAGGAGCAGTAACATGATGAATACCTGCCCCCTCCCCCAGTTCAGACAATGACCATTTTTCACAGGAGGTATCCCACACGCGAACACCTTCCCCAGCACCAGCTCCATTTTCTTGAGAACAGGACCCCAGCAATGTGATCCTGAGAACTTGTGGGTGCCACTCCGCCTCTGAACTTTGTTTTGTCTGAAAACAGTCACTCTGGAGAATCTCCATTTTTTTTTCCTTCCAGAGGACTGAACACCAACTCTCCTCCTCTTCCTCCACCAGGGTCACCCACAGCTAATAGGCACCCTCAGCATCCCTGGGGATTTCAGAAGCACAAATACAACAAACTGAATGAAGGGACTACCTTCCTGCTTTTCTATCAGCCCCCTGACAGCCCCCAACTGGGAGAGGAAACAGAAGGAAGAGAAGAAGAACCTGGAAAACACAAAGTGTTGAGTGTTCCCAGGGCCTGGGGCTGGACCCTGTAGGCATCCACAGGCACTTGAGGCTGCTCCCAGGCCAGACGCAAATTCTAAACAGGGTCACAGTGACATACCTGTCTCATCCAGGGCCCCCAGGGCTGCGAAGTACAGCTTCGTTGCCTCCGGGTCATGTTGTCTGGATTTCTGGGGTGCCAGCCCCTTAGATCATTTCTCTGTAAGATCAAAAACAGAAGGCATCTATATTATGTCATTTTTGTTGACATCTCTAATGATAGATGCCATTGTATTTTGGATAATGTAATCCTTTCTACTGAAAATCTTCCTCAAGATTATGTATCCTCAAATTTAAAATATAGTATATTGGAATTATATCAGAGATTCAATTTGTTATGAAATAAAATTGTGGATGAGTGTGTGCTGGGTTAGCTGAGAAATTTCAAGATTTGGGGTGGAGCTAGAGCAAAGTTATGATACATGTTAATTCAAAGAGGTAGCAACCAAAATTGTAGAATCAAAAGGACTCATGGACTCCCTCAGTTTTGAGAATTAATTATTTCTGCCTCATCATGTGCCTGTCCAAGCCTCCCCAACAACATACCCATGTTTCTGATAGATCTTAATCCCATCTTTAAACTCATGGGCCAAAGGTGTGGCTGGTACCACTGACCCTGGGCAACTGATTTGGGGTCTTATAAGAGAAAAGGGCTGTTCCCTTCTCAGACCTTCAGTGAAGGCTCCTAAGAGGCAGGGCTCTTCTGCAGATTTACAGGGACAACCCAGAGATGTCATTAGACAGAAGCCCTACATCCCAGTGGGTGTGAGGCTTCACAAGGTATCATGGGGTCCTGGGCACAGGCTGGCACATATCTCCTAGTCGTGATCCTTATAACAAGTCAACGTGGGCACAGAGATCAGCCCAGATTAGCACTGTGACTGCTCGAGGTTGGGGGCAGAGGTCATGTGGCTCAGCCTTCTTCCATTTCTCCCTTTCCATCAGAGAGGCTGAGAGCTTAAGTGCTTTTGTGTTTAGTCATTTATAAATAGTCCCTGCTATAGCATTTCTAAACACAATGGGAAGTGTTTAGCTTTTCCCAGAGTGACATGGTATCCTGGGATGGCCCGGCACAGAGCTGCCAGCATGGAGGACCTACTTTCCCATGCTGGGCCATGGCAAGGAGCTGGTCAGTACTGGGAGTGTTTTGTTTCCACTTAGCTGCTCTGCTCCCGCACTTTGATTTCCAAGACTGGGGCCTCAGGCTCCCAGTCTGGAGCTGGGGAGAATAGTTCAAAGAGGGGATAGGGTGGGTAGTTTGCTGGGCCCTGCTCCCCGTGTGAAAGCTGCCTGGATGAACCCACCCTTACTTAGCATTCTCTGCAGCCCAGCCCCTGCATCTCCGCCGGGGCTTTGAGCGCTCCAGGCGGAAGCCCTGACAAAAGCCCCCTGACAAGATTTCAATAAAAAATGACAGAATCACAGAAAGATGAAGGAATGAAGTTGCACTCCGTGAAGCATATTTGAAAGTAAAATAAACAAGCTTTCCTCTCAATTTATGAAAAATGATTTAAAATATATTCAGGAAGTTGTTTTATGTGTGCCTGTGCAGGGGAACCTTGTTGAAAGCAAGTGGCAACACTTCTCCCTTAAATTAAAACTAAGCGTCTTTTTTATGTTGTGATAATTGCTGCATTTACTTCATTTAAATAAAGAAAAATATCACACTGTGATGGAATTTAAACTATGAGGAGACTTTCATCTTTGAACAATTACATGTTACTCTAACATATTAAGATGCAATTAGTAGGACTGGAATATTTCCAGAGTGTAGGCTTCTAATATTTTCTGAATAATTTCTTTAAAATATTTTTTCTCTTATTATGCTTTCCTATTGCTTCTGTAATTATTTTAATTACCATTTCCAGAGGATGTTTTGCAGCCAAGCCTGAGAGTGGAGTTTTACGAACGCAGGGCCACTCACTAAGATAAATGAAGCCACCTACATGTCTGAGTCACCTGCACCCAGGGGGAACACGTGATTTTAACAAGTCCCCACAGAAAGGGACACACTGTGGTGCATGGTTTCAGCTCTATACCCCTGTTTTTATCAAAAACAAAGAGTTAATTATAACCCATGGTTGTGGGGGAAGGGGTTTCCATGTGAAAACAAGAATTCACAATGCGTATTTATCTAATGATGCGGTGGGGATCCCAGAGTACCAATGTCATGGGTTTCTTAAGGAGACATTTCAGTCTTTAGAACCATTTGCCTGAAGCTAGACTCTCCTTTTCTTGCCAGCATTTGGGTATCTATTGTCAAGACTGAGTTTTTGTATACAAAATGGCAGCTGCTGAAATGAGTATAACAAATATGACCAATTTCTTGAAGAAAAATACAGTGCTATTTGGATATTTTTGTACAATTAATCTATCATTTTAATAATTTGTTAATTCTTTCTAAATTATCCATGAGGGAGACTAATTTTTTACTCAGGGAAAAAAAAAGGTGCCCTCAAAAGCTTGAAAGGATGGATCAGTGCATTACCTCCTATCCTCCTGTCCCCTTCCTTCTTTCTGATGGGAACATCACCTGCTTGAGGGAACGTGAGGCACACTACAGAAAGCTAAGAACCCCACATGCATTCCTGCTGTCTTCCAGGAAGGATTTCACGCATCTGAATTCAGCCTTGCAGCTGCACATTTCTGGGACAGTGGGTCCCCAAGCAGCACTCTAGTCTGGGGTCCCATGAGAATTGCCTTTGGGACAGAATCCTATTATGTCATATCTTTTTCATTGGTAGATTCTTCAGTGAGCTGCAAACAAGCAGTCTTACACCAGTAGGAAGCAAGACTGTTTGGGCCATAATGTCCATGGAAATCATTGGATGTAAATTGTAATGCACTGGGGTCTAGAGAACACGCAAAAGGAACAAGGATGTCCTAGGTTGTCACAAGCCAGCGATGATGTGACTTGAAACATGCAGCCCATGCCCACAGCAGAGGATGCAGGAAAAAGGATGAGATGATGAGCACCAGCCAGGGAAGAGTCACACAATCAGCAGCAGATCAGACATCCTGAAGCAGACAACCTTCCATAAGGGAGCCACTGCTAACATGGGGCCAGCCTTCCTATATCAGTACCAGTCTGGACCTGAGGATTCCCAAGTGATGTTCAGTGGGGTTATGTTGCTTTTCACAACAGCACTAGTAACAAAAAATTGATAAAACATTTAATGTTCACAAATGGGATTTTTTCCAATACAGGTATGAAATGACAAATTGCTTTTTCAATTCAACTAAGACTGGTTGATCGATCAATTGATCAATTGATTATAAATCAAATTTTCATATGTTGATTATTGTTCAGAAGACAGTTGAGGGATTTTTTCTTCTTTTTACCTAAGGATCTAGATGTTGAAAGATGATGATTAGTGTCATCATTATAAAGATGTCTACCATGTGGAGAAATAGATATTAATGTCTGTTAAGGTTGTAGAAATAGACATTATGCAAATAAATATAAGCTGTCAGCATGAATCTGTTTTATGAGAATGTGATTAAGGCAGTGAAGGTCTAAGTTATAAGAAGACAATGTATATGGACACCTCCAAAGGTGTTTCTAATTTAGCTGGGTCCCTGGAAGTTTGGGGAATAGGTACTGAAGGAGGGGGATGACTTTTACCAGGCATGTGCTGTGTCCAAACATGAGCTACTCATTTTATATACACCATTCGGTTCATATTTACAACAATTCTATGAGGCAATTTGCACCTTGGCCCCAATTTAGATGTAAAAAAATTTAGGCTTTGTCAGTTTAATAAGCCTGCATAAAGTGACAAAACCAAATGTTGACATTAGATTTTATGTTTTCTTGCCTCCAGAATCTGCCATCTGAAGTATGTTGCAGAGCACTTACTAATAAAGATGTAACCTTTCATGTATGAAGGTATGGACCACATGTTGAGTTTTCAGAAAAACAACTGGAAATTAGTTAGTTAAACTAGTTATTTCACTTTGTGAAAGTAAGAACTAGCCCTGTGGTTAGAGGCGAAACTATTCAATGCTGTCTGGGTATAGTGTCCTTGTGTCACAGAGGGTTTTCTTCTTGAGATTCCATGGATGACAGTAAGAAAAAATTTAAAAAAATAAGCATAGATAAACCCAGAAAATAAACCCAGAAAGAGAACAGAGTAGTGGCAAAAGTATAAAAAGAATTCAATGCCTCTGTACCACTTTCCAACATTTTTCAAACAGTGATGAAGGGTATCCTATTGACCCACCCATTTTGAGCATGGCCCTACCAATTTGGCCATGCTTATAACTGAAACCACATGATAAATTTCCCTAGTATACTACCCTTCATCGCCAACATAACTTGTATTTTTACTAAATCAATTGATCCTAAAACAAAGGAAGTCTAAAAAGAGTATAACATTATTCAGCTCTATTTAAGAAACTACTTGACAACCACTTAATAAGAGCTATGTGGTGATAACAGAGAGATAAAAATTCACTTGCCATGCTTAGCAATATCAAAAATTCACCTGTTATTAGTTTTCAACATCTCTTCACCTATACATATGTGTAAGTATTCGTGTGATTGGCTAAATCGACAACCTACATGTGCTTGGATAAAACATGAGTGTCATTAAATTATTTCAGAGATTGAGGCAACTCAGAGTTGACAGATTAAGAAAAAATACTTTTTGATTTATTTTGATTTTATTCTTTATTCACTTACTCATCCTTTATTTTCCTACCAGATTAATCCTTCTACAACTCTCCCCATCATGGTATCCTCTCTTCCATGCCCTCAGTCCCTCTCTCTTCCCCAATCATATCAATATAATATAAACTCCTGAAGGAAGCTCACATTCTCTTTCTTTTCTTGACTTGGAATCACATGACTGGGTCTACTTATAATTTTGTTGTATTATATTTTGTGATGTTGCCTTTGTCTGTTAACTATTTTCTTATAAGTCCAGTATAATAATATTTATCTTGGATATGTCTCAGCATGTTGAAAGATTGTACTAAAACAGTGTTGACTTAGTTTAACATTTATCTAGTGCTGTTTTAAGCAGGAAGGATAGTGGGCGTGTCCAGCCCTGGTGGAGCTTACATCTGATGCACAAGACTGACCATGAAGTGCATGGGCTTCAGGTGGTGACAGATGTGATTGTCCTGGGAGTCAGTAGGGAGCTATCTCAAGTAGGTGGGGGAGGATATTTGGTCTCTGAGAAGGTGGTGTTTGAGCAAAGAATGGGGTGAGGTGAGGTGCAAGCTCGGCACGTATTTGGGGGAAGAGCATTTCCAGCAGAGAGACCAGCCAGTGCAAATGTCGCAAGGCAGAAATGATTATCATTAAATGCAAAAGCCGTTTTCAACCATCTTAACGTTTTTGATAAAATTGTGTTGTACCAGAGTTTTGTGTGTAACTTTGATGAGTTATTTAGAAAACCTTATTAGAAGTAGAACTTATGAAACAAAGTGCTATAATACTTTTGAGGCTTCTCATTAGCATTGCCAATATCGTCAATTGATTTTTTCTTCATTTGCCTAATTAAATATCTATATATAAGAATTTACATTCTCTTATATCTTGAATATGAAGAATGTAAGTTTCTCTCTATGTGACAAGAAATGGGAAAGAAATGGGAAGCTCTTTTTCCATTAGTCACCTATGGTAATCATTGTTATTTGCAAGGGCATTTTTTTTTTTACTTACTGATTGGAGCAAATAGTTTGTGTTAGTTTATTGGCTTTTTGTATATCTTCTTTTGTAAATCAGATATTCACAGTCATTGTCAGTTTTTCAATTGGTATGCTTTCTTTATTATTATCTGAGCTCTTAAATATTGGTATTTTAATTATATTTGTAATATTTTCTAATTTATTATGTTCTTTTTAATTTATATGGTATTTTTCACAAATAAAAAGTTTATATTTTTATGATATTAAACCTAAGTATTTCCTTTGGTAGTTTATTATTCCACTTTACTATTTAGAATGACTACCCACTTCCCAAGGTTTCAGGTTCCAGCTTTGACATTTAACACTAATCCTTCTGTAATCCTGTTGCTGTTTTGAGAAAAGCAGATGTATAATTATTATTGTTGTTTTTGCCGTTTTATGGTTCATCTGCTTCCCCACACTGTTTGTCAGCTACTTCCTCCATTCCCCCATCATGGTACCTTCAAATGGAAATAAACCTGAATGCATTCAGTTTTTAAACTGAAACTGCCATTGTTAAAATCCCCTTGTTCTACCAGCTGAAGATGCTAAGAGAATGTGAATTCATTCCTGATCCTGAGGCCAGTGCCAGGAGACAGCTTGGGCTGGGCCCTGGCTCCTCGGCTGGGCCCTGGCTCCTCGGCTGGGCCTTCCTGGCTGGGCCTTCCTTGGCTCTGTCCTGGTGGGGGTTCCAACCCACAGACTGGTCACCGCAGACCTGCATGGGGGGGGGGGGGTCAGGAAACAAATGCCTCTTCCCAGATAGCCCTCAGGGGGTTCAACTTCACCTGCTGGCATCTTTTTTCTAAGAATTAAGAGAAGCCTTAAAGAACTCTTGAGGCTGAAATGATCCTGGAAAATGGCCAACAGGAAGCTCTCTTTCAATAGCTTGTGTTAGAAGGTTTGAGGTGTTTTCAATGTCTTTAAAATCACACATCTCCCACGCAATGAGGGCTTGCTGATCGGTGAACATTTATTTGTTCTAGAGTTTGGTGATTTGCCAAGAAGAAGGGAAGACACATTCTATGTAAAATTGACTGGAAAATAAGATTATGGGGCATGCCTTCATTTTGTGAGTTTGTTTTGACATTTTTATATTCTAACAAAATTGCTTTCTGAATATACATTTAAATATATCAAGTTGTTTAGCAACTTGCATAAGGGATTAGAATGGACTCTTAAATTATACAATTCAAATGAGTGGTGTTTTCTCTTTTTTACTTAAAATTAAGCTTCCTTTGAGATCTGTTAGAAAATTAACTTAAATTATGTTAATTCAATATAACTAAGCAAATAATTATGAAGAGTTTATGTCATGTTTCAAAATTTCTTATAATGAAGCTGCATTTGTAGGACAACCTTATTTAAATAAATTAATATTGATTTAAATATTATGTATATTTTTATATCACATGTTATATCAGTGATATTCAAAATCGCATACAAAATTAACATCTCATAAAAAAATGCATAGTTTTTAAATTAAACATTTTTCTAAATAAATAAATGTTAATTCAGAAAAAAAGGAATTATTCTCTTAAAGTGTATTTTTGGTGATCACTATAAAATTATTTAAAAATATAAATAAGTTTGATATTTTATCTGTCAAAAAATAGTTTTCAAATGATTGCAATTTTTCTGAAATTGAAGTGATTCCAAACTCTACTTTGAGAAATATCATTTTTAATGCAGGTGCTCAATGGAATAGATACATGATAAAGTCTCTCTATTACTTACAATTATCTTTCTTTCCTTGAAAAGTTACTTGAAATTAATTTAAATAATGTGATTAAAAACCACCATAATTATAGTGTTGATTGGCTCATGAGCTCTTCTCTGTACTCTACTGAGTCTCTCTTCCAACTCTTGCTTTGTGGGGTTGGCTTCCGGACTTCTCTCACAGAGATGTCACCCACGAGGTTGTCCTAGCTGCTGCTTTTCTCTCCTCTACACTCTTTCTTGGTGCTGATACAAGGTTGGGTACAGGGTCTCATTCATTACTAAGTTTTGCATTTGGAGGCTGACTCAAAGCCCACATAGCTCTCACTTGAGGCAACTCTTGAATACCCAGTCTGCAAGTGCCTCCAACTCAACGAATTCAGACCCACCAGTTGGCTCATTCTGGGAGCCTTTCATGTAGTTCTATTTTCCCCCTATGCTTCCTTGGAGAAAAAGTGATGTCTTAATCTTGAAGTCAGTGTTTTGTGCAGTTTTGCCCCCAAAACGCAGGGGCTGTGTTGTGTTTCTGGGTCTGACAAGGGGCTTAGACTTTCAGGGAGTGAATGGGAAAGAATGAGGAAGGCTTTGCCTCTAATTTTTAGCTGTCACCCCCTCATGCCACGACCAAAGCTCACTATCCTCTTGCTCCTTAAGGCCCAGCAGCTCTCCTGGTACCACCCCTGAAACATGGGGGTAGTGGTAAGGTTTCCAGGGCACTGTCTCCCTATCCAAGTCTCACTAAATCCACTGGTCCTCAGGCAGGAAGCAGAGCAGGTCCCTCAGTCTTCACTCTCCTCTAGCCCCAGACAGAGGAAGTCTCTTCCTATGACTGTGTGTGGGAAGGAAGGAGGAGAGACAGGGTGGATGAGCAAAGTTGTCTCCCTCCAGCTACGCTGGGACACTAGGCCTCGCTTTCCTCCATGTTTCCTTCAGGGGCTCCTGCATAATCTTCAGGATGGTTCAGGGCTTTTGGAAACAAATTTCACATCCACAGATTTTCCTGTAGATGGAGAAGCATGAGTCTGTTCTCCATCTGTAAGGAGAAAAAGTAAACAGATCACATAGTAATGAAAAATACAGTAATATCACAAAATAGTATCCATGAGTTAATACGTGCACATTTTCTCATTAAGGAAATACTCAAAAGCAGATGGATCCTGATTTATTTGCGGAACAGCTAGTTCCATGGAAAGGCCCTCTCTCTGGAGAAGACCAGTGAGAAAGTAGAAATTTCTGAGTGTCAGACTAGAGCCTACACATGATGGATGCGGCAGCAATTGTGTTGGTATTTTCCAATTTTCTTTTTCTGAGTCTTCCCATCAATGGAAACAATGACCAAAAGGGATTTTCCAATAGACAATGGAAACAACACAAAAAGATACACATCTCAAGTGCCCAATAATAGTACACCCACCATAGCCAACCCCTGACCTAAGAATAAATGTGCCCCCTACAGGAAGTGAAATGTGTGCCATTGGGTAATAGAGGAAATAGACAGCCGCTCCTGCGAAGTTAAGAAGCATGGTGTAGAAAAGTCTATTCTTGTCTGCAGCAATCACTCTTCTTTTGCAGTGTTGACAGTGAAGGACCACAAATAGAAAAGTGTAACCAATATGATGGTGTCCGCATTGCTCACATCAGTTGTAGGGATCTAAATTGGGGAAATAATAACATCCCCAACTGCAGAGTCCTCAAGGGCATTATTGTCTTAAATGCTGTAAGGGTAAGTCCACCTTTTGTTGTCAAAAATATCAAGGAAAGATAACCGTAGAGCAGTATGTTTGCTATAAATCACCAGAAGCAAGCTGCGTGGTATCCTGAGTTATAGTGCAGAAACGCCCCCTCTAGTCCAGGGTCTGGGCTTTTTCTTACAGTTGATAAATAAGTCTCAGATGTCCACAGGGTTTGCATTGCAAATGTTCTGGAATTGTTTCTTCTTTGTCTTCCAACTCCCTTGCTCCAGAGGGGTTTTTCCTTCCATATTTGCTTATCCTGATGTTTCCCTTTGCATAAGAAGCAATCCCATAATCCTGTGGATCAAAGAGCACAGGGTTTATTGACTGACTTCCTGGTGTCAGAGGTTAGGACGCGCTGTCAGACACAGGGGATATTAGGAAATAAAAAGCGTTACAAATATGAAAGCAGAGGATAAAATGCCAGCACCAAAGACATCTTTAATGCTCTAATAATCAGCTGCAGTAGATTTTATATGCAGCTGGGGCAGGCAGTTCAGTAATCTGAATAAGAAAACAAATGGTCCCCAGCTCTGCGTATAAGATCCAGGGAGACCCTCTCTGCACCAGCAGCTCCAGAGGCAGCACAGAGGAGGTTGGAGCAATGGTCCCCCCAGGGCCATATCACAGAGGAAGATCTGAAGGCAGAGGGGCTAAGTGACTCCTCAAGTTCATGCCAGAATGCTGCAGAAAGATTGAATTAGGTGTCTTCTGTATGTTTGTGAAAACAATGGCTCATCTAATGCCAACTCTCATAATTAAGGGTTTGTTTCACAGTTTTGGCAGAATAAACCCTAATGTCCACCCTTGCTTACTATGCTGACATTTTAATTAACCTAATTAGACCCAATTAGTTTGTTTTTTTTTTTTGAAAATCGCCATCTCTCTTGACTAAGAGACCAAAAGTGCACAACCAAGGTTGACAGCCTTAGTTTCACGTGGCCCATTTCCAAACAGTTGAACAAACGTGATTTAGGAAAAGATGAATGTGTGCTTTTGTATGTCTGACCAACAGATCTTCACAAGCGCAGTGCCTGTTTACAGAAGACTAAATAACATCTACAATGTGCTGGGGGGAGGGGTGCATGAGTGTGTGTTCGTGAGTGTGTACATTGTACGTGAGTGTGCATGCATGTGTGTATGCAGTTTTATGCGTCGGAATGTGTGTGCTCCTATGTGTAGGCAAAGGGGTGTCTGTGCAAAGAGCATGTGTGTGTATGCATGTGTGAGTGTGGGTGTGAGTGACTGTGTGAATGTGCATATGTATATGATTGTGCGTGTGAGTGTATGTGTGCAGTGGTGCACGTTTGACTGGGGTCATGATGTGCCCAGCAGTACTTAGCAATGTGTAACTTGTTCACACATTCAGTAAAAGCACCTACTAACATAAATCAAGAGAAATGTGTTTCAGAGCTCCTCACACAGGATCTCTCACACGCTCCAGGGGCCCAGGCTCCCTACCTGCCACCTGAGGAGAAACGCTATGCAGATAGATGTCCATCAGCAGTGTTTCCCTGGACATCAGGGGTCAGCATAACCCTAAGAGATGGCATGCATTCTGCAGGATAAGAAGACCACAATTGTGATCTTAGTGTCCAATAGGACCTTCTCTGCTATGTCACATGTATCCAAAAGGCAGGGATCATCTGTCCTGCTCACCCCTAGGTACCAGGTCTATTCATGCAACTCAACAAAGGTCTGCCCATACACCACCTGGAACCTGCTCCTTTAGTCCTTAAGTACCACCGAGGGCCAGCACGTGTCTGTTCATCATTGTCCCACCAAGGCCTTGGACCTGCCCTGCCGCAACATAGATGTTGCTGTTGGGTGAAAGAACAAAAGAGCCTTCCTCTCTCCTGCCTTCCCCATTCAGCCCTTCTCACCCACTCCCTCCCTCCTTCTTCCATCATTTCTGAAGAACTTGTGAAGAATCCACTGACCCAGAGTATACTCCAGCTCAATGATAGGTTTGTGTTTCCAACACAGTTGAATTAGTTGCCAAGATGGTTTAGTTGAGTTATTCTACATATGAAAATCCATACATGGAAATCTCTAAGCAAACCATGGAATCTGGTCTAGTTGGGCCTGCTATCTGCAAGCAAGTGTTCAGCTGGTGAGAGGTGCTGGCCCCTTTTAGATGTGGTCAGTGCACCCCATGTGGTAACAGCCCCATCAGTCCCCATGGCTGTCAAATGGCCCCTGTCCACTGCAGCACCCACCTGAGTTTGCCACCTTAAGCTGCTAAATGACAAGGACTGCTTTTAATGAGATCTTACAGCCAAAGAACCCAGTCCAGAGACCGACACAGAAGGTGGATTAATACTTTCTAGACAATGAATAAATGGCACAACTAGTGCTAAAATTCTGTGCCTTATAAATTGCTACAGAATATCAACATACTGCACAGGCTAAAATGAGAAATACTGTCTTATTACTACACTTCAGTCACATTCTGCTGAAAACAGTAATTTTCATTAACATTTCTAAAACACATGGTATAACCTGCTAAATTATGTACTAGGCATTCAATACAAGGTAATTTAAAAATGTCCATAGAAAATAAAGATTCAAAATCAGCAACTTATCCTTCTGCTTATCTTGCCCTCAACATCGCTGTGGTTCATGTTAAACATTTGAGGTCCCATGCACTAATGCCGTCCCAGGTAACTGCAGATGCAGACACATTAACAGGCCGCTTATGGTGGAACCTCACCGACTCACATGAAGGGCAGACTCCAAGCAGGAATGTCACAAACGAAAGGCTGTGCTTTCATTCCCGAAAATGTGGTCTCTGTGACTGACTGTCACTAATGGCCTGCAAATCCTCTCACTAACCTGCTTGTTCATGTCTATGGCTGCTGAAGTTGTCCAAAAGCAGATCTTTTTGTCATTCTGAACACTTCCCTGCATTTCAGACTCATGAATTTTGCAGTATGCTCACAAGGAAATTGTAGAAGACAGGAACCAGATTAAGTGCCCTGGTTATTGAAAAACTTCAGCGGACTTTCAGTGGTATCTGCTGCTGGGTGTGGACACAACGCTGGGCCCAGGCTCGGGTGGTGTGGAGAGCTCTGCCTCTACTGTCAGGGAGGGAGGGCTTGAGTTTGTGGCCTCAGGTCCTAACCCTTGATGGACACCTACATAATACTCAAGAAATGCTGATTAGATGAATTTATTAGTGAAGGGACTTTTTGCACCCAAAATCAACTTTTGGTCTTTGAATATTATAAAGGACAAATAAATCTGAACCCTGAGCCAGAGGACACAGACTTCTCTTTCAAGGGTGAGTGATTCTTCTTTCAAGGTGAACAATGGTCATGGGAAGAATGAATTGTTTCACTGCTTCAAGAAGAAGAACAGAGTCTTAAATCACGGTGATCCATGACTACTAACAGTCAGTACACAGATTCTCAGAAAAGGGCAATTCAGCCACCAAGTGTGAGTGAGGTTGGCTCTCCATACTCTGCAGGGACTCTGGGCCAGTGGGTTCAACCCCACAGGAGAAAAAAAAAAACACCAACCTGAAATAACAATGGGGTTCTTTCTTCTGCAGATGTCCTGGCATAGTAGGCACTAGGAAACTTCTGCTTGGGAACAAGAACTTCAGAGAAAATCAGGCCACAAGCATCTATCTGTACATAGCTAAGGAAGTATCTTTGCTGTGGGGTAAAGCTGAATTGCTCTAGGGAAGAGGAAGTCAACCCCAGGACTAATGAGCACACCTAGCGCTCAAACCTTGACTTCCAAAACTATTCTTCCATAAAAGAAACCAGTGCTCTTTGGAAAAATGGCTGGTTCTTAGAGTGAGGACAGAAATATTCACCATGAACCTGAATCATGTTATAACTAGATCCTCTACCCTCAGTGACATGTGTATCACTTTCCCCCTTTGCTCTTGAACATGGGCTATAATCAGTGACTTGTTTCCAAAGAGTACATTGTGGGCAGGGTTAATGCAATTTTTAGTAGAAAAACCTAACAAACACTACTTTTGCCAGCTGAGCCATATAAACATCATCAACAATAAATCATGTTAGCGGCATTTACTCTTGACATGACATGACATGATGATAATGTCACTTTGCTTCTATGGTTTTCTTTCCCCAAATCCATATCCTTGTTTAATCATAAGGAAAACAGAATAAAAATCCAAATTGAGGAACATTTTGCAAAATACCTGAGAGTACTCCCCAAACTTCTCAATGTCATTAAATGTAAGGGAAACCTAAGAAACTGTCACATATGAGAAGAGGGTAAGGGGACTAAATAGAATGTGGTCTCCTGGATGTGATCCTTGGGTGAAAGAAGGACATTAGAGAAAAAACAGTGGTATCTGAATAAAGGGTAGAATTTAGTTCAGAATAATGTGGCATGTTGGCTCAGCAATAGAAAGTGTTACAATAAAGGAAACCAGGGACAGGTGTGCAAAACCTCATCGCACTATTGCAGCTTTTCTGTAAACATATAAATAGTCTAAAAAGTCAATTATAAGTTTACAAAACACAAATTCTTCATTGCAATTCTCAGACACACTCATCGTCAGAGTTACCCTGCTCCCTCAGATAGACTGAATCCCACATGTGAGGCTGGTAGTTAAGGCAAGGTTTTGTCCTAAGGATTAGAGTGGGGACAGCACTCCTCAGACACAACATGGAGACATTGGGTCCCCATGTGTTGGTGCAGGAAAGTCAGAAGGCACCCTGTCCATTCTCACCTGTCAGATAAACCACACCTTCAGGAATATTTACCTAATAGGATATGCAGCAAGAAGTCTTGGTTTGTGTGATCCCAGGATGGTAAACAATAGTCTTTTTGTGATGATATTTTTAGAAAAGGTAGTAGCAAACGAGAGTAAGACTTTTACAGAACCGCAGATCTGGGAGAATAACTTTCACCGGCAGGTGGCAGAAAACTTACCTCAAGGTATAAAAATTTGCTTTCAATTGAAGTCATTCTTGTTCATTAAAATATAGGGCTAGTGTTGCAGGCTGAAGCTAAATTTCATGCTGTTTGTACTATTTGTATAAAGTTCTCCTCAGACATGTAACCTAGAGCTGGGCATTTGCCAGAGTGAAGTCAAGGGAGCTTTTTATGAATAGAGTGGAGTTTTACACCAAAGAACATTCTTTCCAGGTGAGCTATATGAAAAATCCTTTCTCTAAACATATAAGGATTAATGAATAATTAAATGTTCCCAGGATCCAGTCTTATCTGGTCTCCTTTCAGTTTAAATCCCCCCCTAAACACACACACACACACACACACACACACACACACACACACACACACACGGCTGCACAGATCCACAGATTCAAAAAGAGGAGCAAGGGGTGATCTGCCTGTTCTCTGGCAAAGTCAGGGCCTGATGAGGAAGTCACTGACCAGCGGTACCCAGTGAAAAGAAGAAAATCTGATTATTCAAAGAGAAAATGTGCTGTGAAGACTGTGAGGCCCAAGGGAGCACCTGATGTTCTACAACGGAATGAGACAGCAGCCACCCCTTGGGCTGGGGAAACAAACAGAAGAAGCTGAATTATCAGCATCCAGAAACTTAACAGAAGGTACCACAGTGCAGAAACAAGGACTTCTGAGAGGGAGGCACTGCCTAGTCGTGGTGCTGGGTTTGAGGCACCTTGATTCTGATCGGAGAACCTGGGTTCTGTAGCTACTGGAAGATCAGTGCCCTTCCCAGGTAAGCAAGTGAGGCTAGGTGATGTTGATAGGAACAAGAGGCCAACAGAAAGCAATGAAAGGATGGATTTGCCCTCACTTCTTCTCAGTGCTCTCCCTCTGGGTCCCACTATGGGAGGCAGACAGAGTCTTCCATGGCAGATGGTCCAGGACAGAGCCAGAATTCAGAGGCTTGACCCCACCATAGTAGAGAAGAGTATGTAGTCAGCCTTCCACTGGACCTGATCTCTTCTAAGACCAGACACTTGGTGAGCCTCAGAGCTTGCCTCCACAGAGCTGATGGCAAGCTGACAGACGTCATGCTTGCTCAGCAGACCTGGGCCTGAGCTCTTTGTAGTCCCAAACATCACATAGTGGTGGATGGCATTTTGTCTAAACTTAGTGTATTAGTCAGGGTCCTCCAGAAAAATAGAACCAATGGAATGGATATATAAATGTAATAAGATTCATTACCAAAAAAAGTGGTTTATGTGGTCCTGGAGGCTGGCAGTCCTGAGCTCTGCAGGGCAAGAGGGTAGATTGCAGAGCAGGAGAGCTGAAGCTTCAGTATGGATCTGAAGACATGCCAATAGGACGAGTTCCTTTTTACTCAGGATTTTTGTTCTGTCGAGGGCTTCAACTGATTGGATGAGACCCACCTACTTAGGGAGGGTAATCTGCTTTACTCAGTCTAATGATTAAAATGATAACCTTATCCAGAAATACCCTCACAGACATACCCAGGCCAGGGTCTTAACCATACCTTACCAAGGCCTCTTCAGGCCCATGCTCAGACCCTGCCACCTCTCCCCTTCTGACAGTCATTGCTCGATGTTCTAGTCAGGGTCGTGGCATGAACTGGAAATGTGCGAGGAAATGATGCAAGCACAGGAAGGCCAAGTATCCCCAAGAAAACAAAACCTCCATTATATTTTAGGGTGATATTCATGAAGCCCATCAGAGCAACCTGAAGACGGATGTCAACGCCACCACTGCCAGAGATACTGGGAGAAGGACAGCCCCAACGTGTGAGAACAACAGCAAGTGAATGTGTCACACTCTTCCTCATTCACCAGAACATACACTCAGTGCCTTCTGTGTCTGGAGCTGGGACCTTCAAGAGATAGACACAGGGATCAGGATGTGGACACAGGCAACTTATTTGGGAGATGATCTCAAGAGGTGGTACGAGGAGAAGCAACACTCGGTTGGAAACAACCCACAGGTTATCACTGGCCAGCTGGGGCTTAGCGCCCCTGGATCCTCTGGGAAATCTTAGAACAGCCCAGAAGTTGGGCTGTTTATCCTCCAATTGCCATTTGTATCTATCTTTGGCTAAGGGTTGGTTTCTGGAGTCAGCAGGGCTAGTGGAGGTGTGGGCGACACTGCCAGCTCAGAACCACCCTCCAGAACGCTGTGTGCACATCTGCCACGAACCTTAGCTGACTGGGTTGGACTGCAAGGCAGGAGTAGTCTTTCTCCCAAGCTCAAAAGTTAAAGAGAGTGACTGTGGCATTTTCACTGAAAATTTAAGAGATGTTTGAACAGAATTTGTGCTTTTTGTTATTTTTAGCAACAAGTGTCCTTTTTCCAGCTGTAGCCTTTACTGTATCTTAAGTGTTATATCCAGGGCTTGTGTTTAGGTTTCTGACTTACCACGTCCCACATCATGTAACCCTAAGTAGGAGATCAGAACGCTGAATCCATAATTGTTTAGGGAAAAGCCTGCCCGCTGTCAGATTGCCAATACCCTCTTCAGTGATCTTTTCTGCTGCCTTCAGTCCAGCGTCTGAGCAGCCCCTCATAGACCAAGAGACCCTGCCAGCCTGCTTCATTGAACAATGACACATGTATAATCACGAAATATTTGCATTCAGAAAAATTTTTTAAGAATCCTCTAACAGGCTCCAAAGTGAATTATCTTCATTCTGAACATGGGCGTCTCCAGTCAACAAAGTGCTCTCGGGGCTCTGTCACACACAGCTAAGGTGCCTCTGCTTTTAGCAACATGTAATTAGTGTAACCAGCAAACCCTTAGAAATGAGGTTCCGAGATTTAAAGTAGATGCAGAGCTATTAGCAGAAAAGACTCAGCCTTTTAACAGATGACTTCAAGTCAACAGTTTGTTCTGCGGGCAGATATTCCTGGAGCTCTGGTGTCATCTCCCAACACGTGTCATGGTGTTGATGGATCATCTGACACAATGTCCTCCACCAGTCAACACAGGCCCCCAAACACTCACACAGCTGAGCCCAGTGGCAGGCGATGTCACATTCGCTCCAGAACCACCCTCTTTCCCTCCCCCACATAAAGAAACACCAGGCACTGGCCCAAATCTTAAACATCAACTTCTACCTATACTAGTTGTTATAAAAGATTGTGCACTTACCGACACCCACTTTGCCAGGAGCACATTTGAGCTTCTAAAGGAAGCATGGTGCAAGGTCAGCCAAGAGGCTATGATGTTCCTGTGGCCCTAGATGTTGGTCCTGGTGAGGCTGAGTCTGCAGAAGAGGGTTGAGGTCTGAGGCTGCATCCAACCACTCACTCAAGTCTGGCAGTTTTACAGCCATTGAGATGACTTCATAAGTTTATTGAGCAGCCAGATTTCCAATGCACCTTATGTTCTGTTTGCAAGTGTTTCTGTCAGATGGTGTGTGCTTTTCCAAAGCAAATCCTTGCCTTGAAGGGGATGCTCAGCTAGGATGCACCTGAGAGGCAAGGTATGCAAACAGGTGAGCTTGTCTCGGGGACCTAAGTGAGGGAGATAAAATGGTCTCTTGGGGAACAACCTTCATGTTACATGCATGGCACCAGGAAGAGCACCCACAAGCTGTGACATCATGCCTGCTGTCTGTTTATGTTGGCTTTTTGCAGTATTTCATTCCCTTTTTAGCTGTTTCTTTGTATTCTCTATTTATTTTTAAGATCAGTTTAAGGCAAAGGAAAGACCTGTCCTGGATGTACCATGTGGTTTTGAATAAACAAAGCATTTTTAAAAGTCAATAAACTCGGAGTCAGGGTGAGCTCTGAAAGGGACTTTTGTGAGCTCTCAGCTCGGACTAAGTTATAATTTATTCTTTTCTTCTCCACACATATGTCTTGAATGATTTTTGCTTGATTATTTTTAAAATAGCAAAAAAAGGATGCTTGTGTTTCTCCTTCACTTCCCTTCCAATAGAGGCACATTCTTCCCTAACAACTTTGCATTCCCCAGCTCCTCATGCCCGAAAGGCCAGCACCCCAAAACAAGTCACGGAGAAGGTAACAGGCATGGAGCTCCTGGAGTAATTCTAACGGACGTGCTGGATGCAGTCCCAGGACGGCTGTGTCTAGGAGGTCCTGTCGCCCTTCCATGTAACCCCTGCAGCTCGGTGCTACCCAGAGCCCCAGCCCGCTCTGGTGGCCTCTTCTATTTCTGATGGTTCTAAAGATCTCACTGCAAAGGATGGGAGTGCCCATTTCCATAATCTAAACCTCACACTTTGTCTCTTTGTTGACCATGAACCAAAATGTGCCCTGGGCTTGTATGTGGCAGCATAAATACAAACTCTCACTCACCCACAGCTCCTGTGCTTACGTTCTAATGATGACTGCACACTAACCTTTCTGAGGTTCTTGAGTCTCTGAATGTTCTAGAGGCTTACATCCAGAGACACCAGATATCTTCATATTTGCAAAGACCTTCCTGTGAATATAATCTTTCCTCTTTTCTTATTTGTAGAATGTAGTTTTTATAATTGATGGTTAAGAAGCATGCTGATTTAGGAATGTGTAAGATACTCAGTAAATTCTTATTTTATTATAAGGTATCTACTTGATAATTTTTAAAAGTATGTATTATATCATCATAGTTGCTGATTCTGAAAAACTGAATTTTTTTAAGAGTTAAGTAACTCAAGTTCAGGTAAGCCACATCAGCGTCAATAAGCATCTATTGTCTTAATGAGAGTTTTCCAATGAAACGGAACTAATAGGAAGCTGAGAAGTCCCAAGATCTGCTGGTGGCAAACTTGTGATTCAGGAGAGCCGGCAGTGCAAGTTCCACACCGAGTCTGAAGGCAAGAGACTAATGTGTCAGTCCCAAGACAGCCATAGAGAGAGAGACAGATAGACAGAGAGAGACAGAGACGAGGAGCATTTTCTTCTCTTCAGCCTTTTTTTGTCTATTGGACCTTCAACTGACTAGTTGAGGTCCACCCACATTGGGGAGGACAATCTGTTCTACTTAGTCTATGAATTTAAATGCCAATATCAGAAGAAATGCCCTCACAGGTGCACATCTATCTTACAAGTCCTCATGTTGCTCTGAACTAAATACTGGTAATACAACAACAAGTTATCCTCAATCTTTGCCTTAATAAAGAAAAAGAAAAATGCAAAGTCTACAACAGCACAATGAGGTTATACCAGAGAAGCAGTTTTGTAAACATAGAGAAGATATTCTCAGCAAGGACGCCATGTGGATAGACCTTAATGGGGGCAACCAGTGGGAGCAGGAGCAACAGAAACAACAGGGATAAAGCCCAGCCTCCACCAGTGACATGCAGGGTTGTCCTATGTGCCTGGAACAGGGCTAGGTGCCTATCAGAGGTGAGTGAGGAGTGACTTCAGTACCTGGCTTTGAGAGGGGGCTGGAGGTTTCAGAGGGACATGGTATGGAGCAGACAGTACCTGGTCTGCTTTGTACTCAGTGATAAAATTCACAGAGGATCAAGACAAATGGGGCATTGAAGAGGAAGTGACCAGAGGTAAGGAGTCTTGAAACAGCATCATAATAATTGTGTCATAATAACACATCTGATATCATGCAGCTCTATATTTCTCCAAACAGTTCATTACTCCAAAATACTAGAGGAATAGTCTCCCTTTTAAAGGGGGAGAATGCTGAGCTACAAGAAAGTTTATTGCCTTGTCAAATTCCACAGCCCTAATATGTCATTAACCCATTCATGGAACCTAAGGTGTCTGAGTTATGGCAGAACAGTCAAGAATTTTAAAGAGAGAATAGAATGGATCTAACCTATATTGTTCCCAAAGGAAAGCTATCATCAATAAGTAAAAGTAACAGAGAAGCAAATGTTGGCTTGATGTAAGAAAAAATTGTGAAATAATTTGAATCTTCTAGAATTGCTTAAGCTCCTTTCAAAATGGCTTGTAAATGGCTATTCCAAGGTGTGTTGGGTGTGCTGGAGTGCAGTCTCACATTAAGGAAGGAAGAGGGATGGAGTGGTCAAAGCAAAGGCATCTCTGAACTCAAGCAAGTGAGCCTCGGCCATTCTTGAATCAATTATTGATGAGCAGATTTCAAAAGCTTTGCATATTAGGTTGAACCTCAGCTAGAGCAGGAGGCCTTGTGCTGAGGGTTTCTTTCTGCACCTACAGACAGGCAGTCCTGTTATCTCCCAGTTCTTCATGTTGGCTATAGATAGCTGTGTTGCATTTTGGTAGCTCATTTCCATTCTTCTGGTCTAACTTCCAGAATCTTTGATGGCAAGCAGGTCTCACAGATATTTCCAGAGGATGATTTCTTTAAGATAAGTGTTTATTAATAATATAAAGAAAGCCTGACCCCATATATATTTGCTTATTGTAGTCATAAGGAACATGGGTGAGAATGTTGAAAATGAAGTGCTAGACCCCAAGCACAACCTTCCTATAATGACAGTTAAGGGACTTTTTTGAAAAGAGAGGCATACAAGGACAAGGCAAATGGAATTGAGAGAGTAAGTAAAAGTGCCAGAACTAAAAAGTAGGTAGATCAAGAGACACCGATGTGGCACACTTGACTGAACTTTGAGGAAGTGGTGGGTAAGCCGAAAAGTGACCAACCAGAAGGCAGTGTGACCAGAGACCCCTCAGAGGTGTTTTAGCTGGCGGTGCCCAGTTCTTCTCAAGTGGGATGAAGGCAGGGCTGGAAACAAAGGAAAGATGGAAAGTGTTGTTAGGAAGCAGCTGGACTCCCAGATGGCCTTCTCCTTGAAGCAGGTAAGTTGACCTTCCCGTACCCTGGCAAAAGCCGGGTGGTGTAATCCCAGGAAAGGCCTGTAAGAGGCCTGTGCGACATAAGATGCATCATGGAATCACACTGAAAACAGCAGGTTTGAGTTGAAGGCTATGGCATGGTGAGACCCTGGTCTTTCTCCTACTTGTCCAACTACCAGGAGCCACACTACCAGCCCCTTAGTCTTGGTGTCCCTCACCTTTACCTGGGCCAGCTCAGCAGCCCATCTCACAGGTCTTCCTGCTTCTTTCCCAGCCTCTACATTCTATTCCAATCCCAGCAGCCAGAGGGATATACAGGGTCTGGCACAAATAATGTCCCTTCTTTATTACAAACTCTTTTATTACAAAATCATAAGCATGTAATTCTGTAACATAACTATCACACTAAAACACACCATATGACATTTTAGGTAAAATGTTCAAATTAAAACTATGAATTATTACACTAATATTATTACCCTACCAACCACACTCAAGCAGGCCTTACTTCTGCTGGACCCTGTCTTTAGAGTATAAATCAGATTTATCTCTCCACTCAAACCCCAACAGGGTCCCCCCTTTCACTGAGAGTAAACATAAAGTCTTGACAGCAGCCCCAAGTGATCTCTACAGCTGTCTCCTGTCTCTTCCCATTCTTGTCCCTCTGCTCCACCTACACAGTTCACCTTGCTGTTCTGAACATGCCAAGTGCCCTCACTTTTTAGCATCCTTGTAGCTCTGTCCCCTTGACCTGGGTTCTTTGCCCATAGTCATCTCTGGAACTTACCTCCTCACTTCATTCAAGTCTTTGTGCAAAGTTTACCTTGTCAGTGGCACCTGTCTGCCACCTCTTTCTTTACAGAGACCCCCCATCTCATATCCCCACTTCTCTTCCCTTGCTATTTTTCCATAGAATCTTTGCACAGTCTATATCATTTATCATTTATAATGTTTATTGGTCAAGGATATCTTTATTTTGCTTATGACTTATTCCTAGTATATAGAACATTACCTGTCACACACATACTCAAAACGATTTGTCAAATAAATAATGAGTTTTTCTTTCCAGAAAATCTTAAAATCTGGCATATAATTTATTAAATACATTCATGGGTCACATTATTTAAATACACAAATACTCTATAATTTAAATTAAACTCAAATGTTTTCTGCACTTGCACAATTGTACAAGGTCTGAATAAACATCAGAAGCCAATGGCCCATGGGCCACAAGCTGGCACGCGGCCGAGGCCTGGGCACGTCAGTGTCGTAGGCAATTCTGCAGTCTGAGACGTTGGGGAGCTGAGCTTTCACTCTTGTTGGCATTAATTTATGTTTTCAAAATTCTCTTGTACTGAAAAAATCATGACTAGCCATGCTAAAAGAGAAAAAATAATTTTTAAAAAGACAATATGCTTTACCTAATACTCCTAAAGACAGAAAGAAATGCAAATACAGTTCTCAATATTCTCTTCTCTACTTTTCACATCTTGGATTAATGAAATCCAGTTTGGTACCTGCTAGGTGTCACCACACCCCGAAGTGACCACAGACCTCTGAGGCATCCCAGGACACAGGCAATGCGATCAGACACATCATGGTAACAGACACAGTCTCTGGCATGGCTCAAATTCCATAAATTACCTGTTATCACCAACGAAACTTGGGGAGAGTCACTCAGTGCTAAAGACCCTGGAAACCTATCATTCTTGGCAGAGGTGAAGCCTACAAACTACTTGCTGCAGTTTAGCGTAAAAATTAGGGTTGCTCTTTTATGTGTCATGTGCAGGTTAATTGGTTAGGAGGACAAAATGGCAGCCTTAAACAAGAATTTTTTTCCAATAACCTTTGACTTCAAGACATAGGAAAAACCTTATTTTAAAACTTTAGTGCTAGAGAAGTCGAGAAGGGACCTGATAGACAGCAGAGGCATCAAAGATTGAGTGAGACATTTCTCTGCCAAATATTCCTGCACATCACTCTAGGGATCACTCTTTCCAGGGGAAACAAGATTTCACTTTCCACAGCAGCCAGTGGTTCTGCTGCTTTATGAAGAAAAAGGGGATTTCAATATCCAATGTTGCTCTTGTGAATTTCTTCCAACACCCCCAAAAATCACTTCCAAAAGAAAACAAGAAAGAAAGAATTGATGCAGGCTACATTTCAGACAAAAGAAAATGAAGAATTATCACCCTTCCTGACTTTCTACTAATAGACTTTATTCTGGGAGCTTCCTTCAGAACAGCTGACAGCCCAGCTTTGCATCAGATCTACAGAAAACTCTCCACAGTGCACTTAAGATTAGAAATGTCGCAGAACTACCATTGTCGGGGGGTCCTAGAACATTTTGTATCACTCACATACACACACACATCGCCACAATGGCGTTTCTGACCTGGTGTTTCAAGGTCATCTCTTTACTGGTTTGGAAACTGAGCCCCAGAGACCTGAGGATGGGTCAACAGTCATATTTCTATTTGAAGGCACCACAAGAACCAACTCAAGTATCCTTATTCACTGTCACATTCTATGTATGTATCCAGAATCCGAAATAGTTCATGCGTTTTGATTTTTTGCAGTACTTCCGTGTGCCAAATGTTCTACTAGTTTCCTCACAAGCATCTTCCTATCAATCTTGAAGCTGTCTCTCAAGCAAGAATGTCATGCCCAATTTCAGATGATGTTCAGAAAGGAAGCCACTTGCCCAGGAGCCCTTAGCTCCTAACTGATTGATTCATAACAGGGCTCAGCTCTGCCTCACTGCATAGCATACCAGATCCTTACCTTTCCATCTGCCTGCTGATATCTTTGCTAGCATGCACCAGTTTTGTCAGAAAAAAATGTGTTGCTTTTCCTTATTTAAATAGAAATTATTTCCTAAATGCTTTTTTAACTTCCAGCTTTATTGGTTTGGACTAACTTAAATATTGGGGATAAATAGACAAGCTGAAATCCTAAGAAGTATTGATTTTATTAAAATGCAGTCATCATTAAATACAAAATAACATGCTACAAGATGACACAGCATTTCCTTCGAAAGAATCCAAACATCTTTTTGTTAAACCCATGTGATGTAAGCCATAAACTTTTATCCTTACCTGAGGACATTTTTCACTGCTGAGAGAGAGAGAGAGAGAGAGAGAGAGAGAGAGAGAGAGAGAGAGAGAGAGAGATCAGTGTGACAAGAAACATTGATCGGTTGCCCTCTTGTATGCACCCTGACCAGGAATCAAGCCCAAAGCCTGGGTGTGTACCCTGACCAGGAATTGAACTTGTGACCCTTTGGTCTATAGGACAATGCTGCAACCAACTGAGTCACACCAGGCAGGGCATGAGCTATACAGTTTTAGATGATGCTGATGCTATGGGAATATGTGTACTTACATTTGAAACAGACAACATATAACTTTTATAAAATTAGTTCCAAATTTATGGTACTAATTTAGGTTATGAAAATTTATGTTATTAACCAAATGTCAATTTATCTGGTATCCAGATTGCACTACTCAGAGGAACCAGAGATTCCAGGGGAAACAGCTGACTCTAGGTCTGTGGAAAGACAGGGACAACATGAGACTGTGATGTCTCATTATGCAAGAGAGCAAGGATGCCAGGTCAGGATCGTACCCAAAAGCAGAAGAGCCAACTTGTCTATGCTTCACTGGCCAAAGATAAACAATATGTCATCTAGTGATATTGGTGCTTGACATTGCTAACCCTCATCAATACTATCTCTCCAAGAAATCACAACCATCCATAAGTCCCTCTGTTCTCAAAGTGCACCTGAGCCTCCCATTGCCCAGCACATAACTTCCTAAATTGTGATGATTGTGTGTGTCTTGTCTGTCCACCATGATGCCCAGGGTGGTTAAGGGTAGAAGTTGTCATTTATTTCCCAGTTCATCTGGTAGAATGTTGCTTGCTTGATGTGCTCCAGGAATATTTAAGGATCAATCTGCTCTTTCAATGTGGGTCTCCACAACTTGGATACAGAACATTCAGGGGTTCACAACTACAGGACAGATGTGGAACTAACAGCTCTCTCAGTGCTAAGAAATTTTTTCATGCATTCATTAATCACATTAGTTTTCCTCATAGTCACCAGTGGTAACAAGACTATTAATTTTTATGTGTCAGTTATTGTCAAATACAACTACTCAAAAATGTCCTAACTAGGACTAAAGTGCAGAAAGTTCACACCCCTATGATCATCTGTGGGACTTGGAGAAAGTTGTGGAGGAGGGTTTCTGGGTGGTGAGCTGGGTGCTTGGGGACACAGTCATACTATTAGTGCAAGGACACTGTGTCCATACTCATATTTTAGGTGCTACTGTATACAAATGCACACCATGGTAAAGTGGTCTATAGAGCATTTTCCAATCACAGCTGTCAATAAGCTACAGCCAGAATTTTTTAAGTGAGCATGGATGGATCTGGAGAACATTGTGCTAAATGAAATAAGCCGGGTGGTGAGTGACAAATACCACATGATCTCACCTATAAGTGGAACCTAATCGACAAAACAAACAAGCAAGCAAAATGTAACTGAGACAGTGAAATAAAGGACAAACTGACAGTAACCTGAGGGGAGGTGGGAGGGGATAATGGGGGATAAGGGGGAAGGGTCATCAAGGAGCATGTATAAAGGACACATGGACAAAGCCAAAGGGGGTTAGGATAGAGGGTGGGAGGTGGGAATGGCTGGGGTGGGGGCAATGGTGGGGGGGGGGAATGGAGACAACTGTACTTGAACCACAATAAAAGAAGAGAGAGAAAAATAATTTTTGGAAGAGAAAAAAATAAAGTGAGCATGGGTATTCTTAGCTGAAAAAGGGAAAATGAAAAACAGAAACAAGTTTAAGTAGCCTTACCAGTACAAAACCCTCTCACTGATGAGGACTTTGACATGTGAAGTGTCAGGGAAGGTACTCATCTTGTGATAGGTGAAGACTGTGGTTTGGTTTAAGCCTAAACCAAACATTTAGTGGCTTAAAACATCACTAAATAGGCCATTTCATCTTTGTTTCCCCCAAACCTCAACCATCTGAAGTCTGTTATGCAGACCCAGCCACAATTATTAAGTCCATCCTTGGATATATATTTTTTTCAAAGCAAAATGCATTTAAGCTTCTCTCAAGGGGATTTATGTTCAAATCTTGTATCACTTTGGGCTCTCTTCTGGAACTTCCCTAAGCTTTCCCTGTTGTGCTCATTTTTTCCTCGTTCCATTATACCTGTCAAATTCAACTCTGTCCTAAGTACTTGTGACAGTCAAAAAAGGAAAGAAAAGCCCTTCAAGATTCAGAGCATCAAAGCCCGTGTCTCTCAGGTTATATCTTCAAGAGCCTGGCGGCGGGGCAATCTTTGTGTTAAACAACAAAAATGTGACATTTAAGTAGGGACAGATGCCTAACTTTATGATACAATAAATGCCTGGGAACACTGTTATAAGTCTGCAGTGCACACAAGTAGCACTCGAGGTCAATTTTCCAAATGTTCCCTAATTCTTTCATGACAATGTATCACTTTACTGATGACCCTAACAACAACAGTTAGCTGCCCTCATATCACGCAAACCCCAGAGGTGCACAGAATGGTTTCATGCATAATATAAACAGCCATTTAGAAAATAAAATCAAATCACATAAAATCACAGTAGAGAAACAGCCACAATTGAGGCTAACAACTTCCATCCATGGAAATATTTTTCTAATCTATGATAACTCACAAAGGAGAAAGCTATGAAATGATGTGTGAGCCATAGCAACCAACAATAAAATGACTCACATTCAAAGCTCATGGTCTTCTGCCCCATACCCCTGGGTTTATAAAGAGATGCTGTATGAGAAAATAACACCGGGCAGAACCAAAATTTTGAGGAGCAAGTCAAGCTTGAGGGTAAGAGTTGCTTCATTCACACATTGACACCAACACCCTCCAGTCCTGTTACTTCTGGCCAACAAGGCAGGTCTACCATGTGAAGAAGGCAAGTTAGAGAGACTTCCTTATCAATAAGTAAGCATTGGTGAGGATGTGAAGAAAACGCAGCCCTGCTACTCTGTTGGTGGGACTGTAAATTGGTATAGCCACTATGGAAAACAATATAAAGATTCCATGCACCTGTAATCTTTAAGAAAATTAAAAATAGAGCTGCCATCCAACCCAGCAATTCCACTTTGGGATATTTTTCCTTAGGAAACAAAGACACTAAAAAAAAAAAAAAAAAAAAAAAAACATAAGCACCCTTATGTTCATTGCAGCATCATTTACAATAGTCAAGACATAAAAACAACCTAAGTGTCCATGGATAGATGAATAGATAAAGAAGAGATAGTACATATATATAGTGGATTATTACTCAGGCAATCAATCAATCAATAAATAAAATTTTACCATTTAATCTTACCATATGATTAAACCTAGAGGGTATTATGCTGAGTGAAATAAGTCAGAGAAAGACAAATACCATATGATCCAATTTATATATTGAATCTCCAAAAACAAAACAAATAAGACAGACTCAGAGATACAGAAAACAAGCTGATTCTTGCTCAAGGGGAGGGGCTAAAGGATTAGTAAAAGAAAAATGCAAAAAGGTGGAAAGACACAGAAAACACCATAGTTTTTATTTATATCGTGCTTTGATTTCAAGTGCATGGCATACGAATAATCTAAGGAAACAACTTTTCCAGAGCTATTCTAGATGAGCTGGAGAAAAATGAACACATTAAGCACAATTATTCTGACCGTAGAAATTGTTCTATGTAAGGACTTCATTAAAAAAAAATTTTTTTTCAAGTCACTGTATTTATTGAACTTTTGCAAAGCAGACATCAAGCACTAGCTGGTGATCTATGCCAGATAAACAGTACTCCCTCTTCCTGTCCCTCAGTGATAAGTGTCCCATTGTTTATGGTTCTATCAAATTAAAATATATCATGCCCTTTAAGATTCAGCAAGGAAATTATCACTGCTTTCTAGAACCAAATGCTCGCTCGGTGATGGGAAAGGAGTAGGGAGACCTCGAAAAGGGATTGTTTAGTGAACTATGTGCTTGTCTTCACTGGGGTGGGTCTGCCCTCTCAGGGGGGCTTGTCCTAACAAGCCCCTCCTCCAGGCTGCAGAAACTCTGGCTGATTGCCTTTAGCGAGCCTACTTCTAATACCAAGAGGCTTTTGTCAGATAAATCCTTGAGAACTTTCATATAACTTCTTAAAAACAACTTGTGATAGAACCGATATGACCTCAAATAGAATCTCAGTGAACACATCGAATTCACCTAAAAAAAAGTTTAAAACATTGAAAATGTAGGTTCTCCATATTTCCGGTGAACACAATTGTTAGCTGTTTGGAAAGCGACCTCCCTTGGAACAACCTAGTACAAGAGACCCAGGGATGATGATTACAAGGAGGCCCTCCGAGGCTTAGACAGGTTCAAAAATCCACCCTGAAGTGTTAGATAAAAGGATTTGCTTCGCTTTGTTTTGACACTGCACTATTTCCCAGTAGCAAGTGTATAAACCTTGAGTTTTTCCGTTTGTTTGTTTTTGTTTTCTTTTTTTACTGGTTCCTGCCAATCCAAAGTGATGGCAAGGAAGAAACATGAGGTCTCAAGGTTCCTAAAGAAGTTCTCCATTTCTGGAGAGAATTTATGTGGAGTGGAATGAGAGGGGGTGGGGTTAAAGAAGTGACAAACATTTTTGGGAAGAAAGCAGCTGGACTCCACGGAAGCGAGGACAGGAGGGGATTGTGCCTGGATGTGGGAAACCAGCTCAGGTGTATCCCAGGTGGTGTAATGAGATCAGTATCATTATCAAGAAACTTCCAGCAGAGAATCTCAAATTCACCATGCTCTCTTGATCCTGACCCCATCGCTCTGCATAGACACAGATGCCAGGTGTTCATTCACCCACTGGACAGCAAGCACAGCAGAAGTGACAGGGTGACCAAAAGGTGTCTCTGCATCTTAGAGCCATGCCTGGCACCAAGAAGGAAATGAGCAAAAGGATGAATAAATGAATAAAGTGAAAGCAATGCACAGAGAAGGTCAATATAATGCAACAAAATTTAATTATAATTGATGGGTACATCATAGCAGCTATCTACATAGCAAAGGTGATGGACACATCATGCTCAAAAGGATTTGTATGTGTGTGCTTGAGGGCTCCTTGCTGGACCAGTCATGCCCCTATTTGAGAATGGAATACAGTAGTTCCCCCTTATCTGAAGGGGATATATTCCAAGACCCACAGTGGATGCCCAAAACCACAAAGAGTACCTAACCTTACATATATTTTTTCTGTACATATATACCTATAATAAAATTTACAGATCTTCTTTGGTGTATTTGAATTGTCAGCATCACTACTTTTATGCATCATTACTAAGTAAACTAAAGGTGACTGAACACTAACACCACAATTACCAGGACAGTCAATCTGATCATCAGACTGCTACTCCCTGAATGACAGGTGGGAGCATACACCGCCTGCAGATACTGGACAAGGGGAGGATTCAAGTCCCAGTTAGGATGGAGCTGGATGACAAGAGATTTCATCATGCACGCTGGCTTGGTAGTTCAGTTGGCTAGAGCATTATCCCAATACACCAACTTTATGGGTTCTATCCCCAGTCAGGGCTCATGCAAGAATCAATCGATGAATGCATAAATAAGTTGAACAACAAATCTCTCTCTCTCTCTCTTTCAAATCGATACATAAATTTTTAAAAAGACAAAAAAGAGATTTCATCATTCTACTCAAAATGACAGCAATTTAACACTCACAAATTTTTGTTTCTGGAATTTTCTATTTAACATTTTTGAACTGACACTGTTTGGTTGTGGATAACCTAAACTGCACAAAGTGAGACACAATGAAGTGGAGCTACTGTAGAGCACCCCTGTGAAGTTGCCATTTTATTACCTACCCTCAGGGACCTGATGACAAGGGGCCCTGCAGTATTGCAAGTCCTGCCCCTCCACCCAGCATACACCCTCCACCCAGCCCTAGAGTATGGCAAGGAAGAAACCACCTCTCTTTTCAGCTCTGGGCAAAGTGATTTTGACACAGAATTGTTGGGTCTTTGCATGGCACCATGTGCATAACCTTGAACTGGGTCACAGGGACTGATCACAGGCTTTGCCAAGATATCTGTTCTGATTCCATCCTGATGCCATCTCTTTGGAGTTGTGTCCATCAAGGTAAGAATGGGAACTACCTTCACTTGGGAGTTAATTCTGCAAATAACATCCAGTAGTTCCATGAACTTCTGACTTTAAAGATACCTTGCTGCCTAAGTTTTTCCAGTGTTAGACAGGGATCTCTGCTAATCTACAACACAAGTTCTTGTGTAAGACCAGGACCTCCTATAGTTCAACCTCGTGCAAAGTCTCTGGAAAAGTGGCTATGATCTGAGGACAGCTGTTTTCCTGTCCAGTGTTGGAGGAACTCCCTGGGCTTAAGTGAATGTACTGAGCCCTGGCCCCAGAATGATGTCCCAGGATGAAGGGAATACCCAGAGCAGAGGACCTTTGCCCCACACCCTGGGATGGTGGCATGTAGGCACACAGGCCAGAGCAAGTGTCCCTGTGGTGAGGCGGAGGCCAGCCCCTGGAGGCCACTGTGCGCACTCAGTGTCTATGCAGTACTTCCTGCAAGGACTGTCAGTGCAGCAGAAAACTCACAAGAGGCTCAGGAGGGGCATTGTGTCCTATTCCAGAGTTGCTTGAGTGGGGACCCAGGAACGTCACACAGGATCCAGCAAGTTCTACAGCCATGGACAGCACTGAATTAGAATAGACAATGACCATCCCTGGCCAACCGAGGAGAAGCTTCGAGGCACTAGAAGCTTTACTGCTCCTGGGCCTGAGGGACAACACCAAACACTCCTTACCCCAGTGGAGACCAAGAAGCACTCACTTAAGGATTGGACCAGCTGCCCTCACCACCCTGCGTGCAATGCAAGCCTTCCCCTGCCCCAGGGTGCCCAGTCAAAGGACAAGGGTTCCAGACTCCAGCTCAGCCCAGCTGCCTAAACAGGACCCTTGTGTCTGATGCACAAGAAGGTGCCAGGACACCTGTGTAAGGCTATCCATGCCAGGTCACTCCCCCACCATGGGACCAGGACAGCAAGATTTCTGCTGCACCCAGGGTCCAGATAAAGTGAAGGGAGACACCAGCAAGTGAGGGGATTAATGAACAGGTACCTAAAAAGAGGAGACAATAATGGCACTGCCTGGGAGTAAAGCCACCTGGGCTGTATCCAGCACACCACCTACTGCTGTAGGATGGAGAGCATTACCCTCTGCACCTTAGAGTCCTCGGCTACAAAGTGGGACTATTAACATCTGCCTCACAGAGTTACTGAGTCTCAAAGAATTCATAGATACGAAATGTGTCCTTGATGCACAATAAATGTTGTAAAGGTGGGAGGCTTCACATAAATCAATAAAAGTCTGAGGTGGGGGCCACTGAGAACAGGAAAAAGGTGAGATTAAATTTTAGTGATTCCCTCATTCTGGCCCAATTTATTCAATGGGGTGGAAGCGCACAGAAGAGACACTGTGGATTTTGGGAACCATGCATGAGTGAGTAGTCTCCTCAGTCTGAGTAGTGGTCATTCAGTGAAACATGTCCCTAGAAGCACTCTGTAACGAGGATGTGGGGACTAGGCTGAGAGAATGCTTTTAATGAAGTTGACAGCAAGGGAAAAGGAAAGTGAAAAATAAGTCAATGACTCAACAAGAAAACATCACTAGAGAGGGCTTGTTTTTGCTGGAGGTTTGCAAGTGATTGGGGCTACTCGGAGTCCCCAAGGAGAGCGAGGATGGAAGTGGAGGGACAGCAGGTGATTGCTGCAGAGGTAAGATGTCTATAGGCATGGGGGCCCTGGAGGGTGCCCAGTCCCGGGGGAGCGGTCACCTTTGGAACAGGAAGAGAAGCTCTGTCTCTCTGAAGGAGGGGAGGAAGGTTTCTGTGAGCTGAGGAACTGCACACCCACGGCCGCTTCTGCAAGCCCTCGAGGGACCTACCCCACTGCCTTCTTTCCTCAGAGAGGCCCCCTTCAGTGTAAGTTTTGACCTTGCATTGCCTGGGTCCGTTCCTGCAGGCCCTGGTCCTTCAGGTCCATCTCAAGATTCTCTTTATTATTTTTTTTAATAAGTGAATTACTTTAAATTAAGGGAATTAAAATAAAACATTAGATATAGTCTAGGTTCTTCCTTGGGAAATCTAAACTCTCATATTTTTTCTCCATTTAAACGTTTTCACTTACACCTTGATATAAACATTATTTTATAAGACACCATGCATATATAAATGTTGCATCCAGTTGGTTTTAGAAATTCATTTTTATCTCCAAGGCTCTGCAACCACCACTGCAAACTACCTACTGACTGTGTGACGTCAACTGAAGTTGATTGTCTCACAGTGGTCAAGGCTGGAAGTCTAAGATCAAGGTGTCGGCAGGGCTGGTTCCTCCTGAAGCTTCTGTCCTCGGTGTGTAGATGGTGGTCCCCTACCTGTGCCCTGACATGGCCTTCCCTCTGTGCATGTTTGCCTCCTAATCTCTTCTTTAAGAACACTAGGATAGTGGACCCATCCTAAAGACTTCATTTGACCAAAATGACCTCTTTAAAGACCCTGTTTCCAAGTACATTCTGTGGTAGTGGGGTCAGGACCTCCTCACACAGAGTTGAGGGAGACACAATACCACCCATGATACCATCTTCTGTTTTCTAAACTCTCAGTATGTTTTCCTCTCAGTAAAAATTTATCCCCCCTCTGAAGCTTTGGGAAGTAAGGAGCAAACATCCTTCCTGGAGCCTCCTTAAATAGAACTGCAAACAAAGACGTACTCAGAAAAATGAAGTCTTCCCTCCAAGTAATTCTCCACTGGTTCCTCCAGAAATGACTCTAATTCAGGTACAAATTTATTTCTTTTACAGTACTTCTGGTTACAAATATATGGTTATTCTAAAACAGAAGTTTAAAAATTAATAACATATTTAAGTGCAATACTTTACAGGGCTTAAAACATAAATTTAAAGTGTTTCCATGACACAAGGTAATAACTCTCTGAAGTGAGAATGGAACCGCTAAGTCTAAACTCGCCCCGGTGTAATTCATCAGGACATGTCAGCGCAGCACCTATATTTCAGAAGCAATGTTAATATTTCATCAAATCTGAAGCAAATAGCCTTTAATCCATATATTAAAATCCTAATAGTTGCTGTTACACCAGAGGCTAGAGGCAACAATAAACCGTATGGAAATGCGGCCATTCATCTCCATCCAGAGCGTTCATATTTTCAGAAATTACGTTGAGCAATTGGCTCCCTGACAACCCTTGTTCTCATTACTGCTTATGTTTATTGCACATCTTTATGGAAAAGTTAAAAACATTATGAGTAAAATCTTAATAGAATATAACCTGGGAGATCTCTGAGAAGGAGACGAGAACTATTCGGAGAACAGAGGTCCAGCAAACAAGACCGCAGGTGAGTGTCAGACTCCACGCGGCTTCCGTGTGCGAGCGGCCCCTTCCCGGCAGTAATCATAGACCAGGGCCAGGGAGACCTTCATGTCAAGTTAAATTCCTCAATATGAGAACCTTATGGGAACGTGTGATCAATAAAGTTTACCCAGGGGCAAGCAGAAGGAGGCGTTAAGTAGTTATAAAAACAAATCCTAAATTGCTTTCTCACATTTGAAAAATAAGTTACATATGGCATGTTTTGTATTTATTGAAATACCATAATTTTGCTTTTTAATCTCAAAAGGGCATTACAGGGAACTGTTTGTCTTTTTTTTTAAAGGAAATTTTAGCTTTATGTAAAGTATGTCTCAACTCAATCTTAGTGTATTTTTTTCATACTCATTACAAATCCATGAGCATATATATATGCATTTTCCTTTATATTATTCTCACAACCAAAAAAAAATTAGCTAATATTCACTTTTATGATATGAAGATGAATATTGTTTAAGGTAAATTTATGCAGAAGTAAATGGAATCATTTTTTTCATTTGTTTGAATTTTGAGTTGTTTACATCAAACTAGTTTTATGATTGTATCTTAATTTAATTAATTTAGTTGATTTAATTAATGTAATTGCATTTATTTAATTACTTTAACTAATTTCATGTGACTAATAATTTAACGTAGCCCTTTTAGAAGCTGTCCTTTGGCTGCTATAGATATGCGTGTAAAATATGAGACAAATGAAAAATATAGCTGGATCAGAATTTATATGGACTAGTAGGGAGGATCTGCTGTAACTATTTACCCAAAGATCACATACAGCATCCTCTTTTCATCAACATTGATGTTCAAAACTGTTTCGGAGTTTGTAATTTGGAATGGTCTCCAGAGTCTGCAGCATATCGAAAGGAAGTAAACATTTATGGAGTGCCTACTTCATGCCAGATAGTGTAAAAAGCACAAAGTAATCTCAATTTATTTATCCAATGCTAGGGAACCGTCATTGCTTTTCCCCGTGTTTGTTTCAATTTGGCGGTTAAGTTGTTGTTATATTTTACAGATGAAAAGCCTGGGATTCTGTGGGATTCATTGATATGCCAAACCTCAGGCGTTTGCAAACACCGTTATATAGGAAAATGCATTTGACTTTGGGAAATGGCAAAAGCCATTCAAAGTTTATTGACTGATGTAACCCAACTGGGGAATTCTGTAAGCTCAATTTTTTTTTTAAGTTTCTGTTAAATAAAATGCTACATATTCACAGGGAACTTTTGATGCCAGTTCCAAGGGGAGAGTTTCCACACACACACGAGATTGTGCTTGCTATGTGGTGGCCCTGATCTGTGCCTCCCAGCAGCTCCAGACACGTCTGGCAAAGACCTGGGATCCGTGTCGCTCCCAGTAGCAAGCAGCCAGGATCTTGTCTGGTCTCTCTGCCCCTCCCTCCCAACCCACATCCATTTCCCACGTCCTCCTTGGACCTGGCTGCTGTTTCTCTCTTTTCTCTCTACTTCTTTTAAGTTCTTTTTATGTAACACTATGTTAGTTTCCCTCTAGTTTTTCAGGGGCTCCTTGAAACCATACCCTATGCTATCCTCTGGAGAGAGATGTTACACCCTCAAAACACTTCCTAAAGTGTAATACTGAGAGACAGAACATGTATGTTCTGATGTTTTAAAAATGACTCAAAATGTGCATGAACACTAAGCATCATATAAACACACCCTATATTGTGTTTGACTTGAATTTTGAAGGTTTGAATTAAGATTCTATAAAGACATATGGTTAAGAGACAACTCATTTGGAACTGAGGATAAATGGATGCTGCAGAGATGTCTTTGGACATGTATTTTCCTCTCTTCCTATTTTTATTTACCTGAGAACAACAGTCATAAGATAGGAGAGCAGAGAACAGAGCTCTATCTTCCAGTCCTTGCTGGAGGGTCAGGATGTCCTGGGTTAAACAACAACATGACCTAAGCAGCTGGTATGACGTGGGCAAAGCAGCTCTCCCAAGCTCAGAATCAGAAGAGTCCTAGCAAGGGCCCTTCTAAAGTTCTGATGGAAGCCCTCCCATTGGCCAGTGCTGAATCCACTCCACTGGTTCTCTGCCTTTCCTCCCAGGTTTTGGATGGGAAGTCCTGCCTCCTCCAACTTCTTGTGAGAGGTTGTTTCCAGATCATTTCTACCCTGAATCCTATTTCTCAAATACGGTTTAAATTAGTCCTCCAAGGGGAAAACTATCACTGAGACTTCTGTCTCCATCTTCACACTCCCCTAAGGTCCACACTCTTAAAGAGGTGAGCTTATATCTGGAGTATTCTAAGGTTTCAATTAAACCTTTCTACTTTACACTGGCTACAAACACAGTCTTTATTTTCACACAGTATCTCCTTCATGATCTTAAACCCTCCAAACACTATGGATGGGAAGCCCTCTAAAATACGAAGGCTTCTCGACAACCTTCTCTGACCATGAACATACAGCCAGCGTGTGAGGTTCTGAATGAAGGAAAAATGGCACATTTAACAGTAAAACACTCAGTCTACAGGTCATCGTCTCCTGAATGTGGCCAGAAGACAAGCCAGCACCAACTAACTTAACATCACTGTTGAAACTGTGAGCTGCCACCTTCACCAACCTGTGGAGGGAACAGCTCACAGTAGCCTCCCCACCACACCACTCAGTAGAGCTCACAGACTGAGAAGAGGAAATGCCTAAGGAAAACTTCAAATACAAACTCAAAGGATGAGTCTCTTTACCTGCTTTGTTTCTTCTTCCGTTGTATGTTGTTTTCAACCACCAATTGAATATTCTCACCACCACCTGCCAATGCTCTCAATTCCCTCAGTTCTTTAGATAAGAATGCAGTTCACCCTGACAAGCTCACAACTGCCTATGGCATTCTTGATTCAAGAGGAACACACTATATCCCAGCCCCTTTACACCTAGTGTACTTTACACACAATATTCCAGGCAGCCCCCCAGGAATCCTGGTTCATCCTGGGCCAAACAAATAAAATTGACTTGGTAACTTCAAAACCCACCTTGTCCTCAAGTTTCCCTAAATTCTACTCCTGTGTTTTGACAGATGACAGGGGTCAGAGTGGGTGCTCATGACCCATGCAAGGAACCCAGGTGTCACACACTTCTGCCTGAGAGGCCTGCTGTTTCAAGAAAGACATTCTTAAGGATTCAAATTGATTTAAAATAACAATGCTTGAGTTTAAGGTGTGTGGAGAAGAAAGAGAAAAGATGAAGAGTAGTAGGGTCTCATTCATTTGGAACTGTGGAGGTGAGTGGGTGAGGGAGGGAGCTCCTAGATGTGAAAAGTATGCTGCAAGTTTGCCAAGACCTGCAATTCCTTTTCCAGAATCATTTTCTGGAAATAACTGTCACTCCAAAACATGGAGAGCAATGTCTGTTAACCACTGCTCTGAAGCAAGGGGAAAGAGATCTCAGTAACAAAAACCCTATCCTTATCTAATCTTATTTATTCTATCTAATATTTGATGCCATACCTTATATGTTCCAGGAACTCCTCAAAGTGCTTACCAAATACAGAGACCCTGGATCCTCACAATAAGCCTGGGAGGTAGATATTCCCACTTTACAGATGAGAAAACTGAGGCACGGGGAGGTCACCCAGCTTGTGAGTATAGGAGCTGGAATTCCAGCCAGTCCGGCTCCAGCATCTGTGCTCTTAACCCTGACTCCATGGAGTCCTCACACGGCCACCTACCGGGCAAGGAATGGAACTTGGAGGGGAAGGAGACTGATTGCCAAGGGACCCGGCACATGCTCATCAGTGCTATTGGGGGCATGTGGCCCACACGTCTGCTGTGAAAACATCTCCCTGAGAAAGATGACAGGGCGGTCTGACTCACCGGGTCACCCGGCAACATGAAAGAGTATGTTTGCTATGACAACACATGATCCTCTCCACTGAGCATGAAGTATTGTCTTTAATATTTCTTAAATGAACAGAAACATACATTTGAGTGAAATTTATTTCCATTAGACTGGAAGACTGTTTCTTTTTCTCACCACTGAAATACTAAGTATACCCAAATAATACTTTAGTCAGTGATAAGAAGAGAGTCACCCCACTGACTTGTCTGACAAACATGCAGAACAGTCATGAATAATGGCGTAGGTAATTTTAAAATAAGTGTGGAATCAAGTGACTTAAAAATGTACTTACAAATCATCAAATACCTCAAACACTAAATAAGAAAAATAAGATAATTTTTTGGTACTTAAAACAGAAGACCAGTAGCCAATGCTCACAAAATTGTCACCACCTCACAAATGAAAGAGCTGTTCCCACATCAAAACCATTGGGTTATGGTTCTTACAATCCACGTTATTCATTTACCACCTGAAATAAACTTTCTGACCCATGGTTCCAGTGGATGGCATGTCTGATTCTATGGAAAGAGTATGAATTAGAAAGGTGGGAGCAAAGTTATCTCGTGTTGTGAGGGCCGGTGACTAAGTCTGAGCGTGGTATTCGATGCTGATGATGTGGTTACATATCCACCTGTTTGATCACCCCTAAGAAATGATTTCTTGATTCAGCTCAATGCTGGGGACAGGTTTTCCACCCAGAGCACTTCTTGACACCCTCATCTTTAGTGCCTGTGGAGAAGGGGAGGGATAGATGGACACAGGCTTTTGGCTGCTGGGAAACTCCCAGTCTGTGCCCTCAGCAGAGTGGCATTTACACGCCTTAGGAGAGGCCCTGCCCTGTGACCTTCCAAATCAGACAAAAATCTCCATTTTAATGGTGACTTTGATTAAAATTATCATTAAAGGAAAAAATATATTTCAATACTTGAAAGGTTATAGCCCACCTCTCCACCCTCTTTGGACATGCCAGACACTTGCTAATTACCTTGCAATATCTCAGTGTATCAGCAATAAAGTTCACTCAGTGTTGGCTACTCCGTGTCAGAAATCTTTTTAAAATGATGAAGAAGGACAGGGTAGGGGGGAGATCAAATGAAAGCATCCCACCTTTTTTTGATAGTGCGAATTTAGTTGTCCCTGACCCCCCAGTCTTGGCCCAGGTTCACTCCACCTATGTGCTCCTTTCATTCCTCCCGCCGGCTCCACACACAAAGCAGAGGTTTACCGCATGCCATAAATAGGCAACATGAAAGTTGTGCTGCTGGCCGAGACGATTCCAGCCTGAATGTCAGTTCTCAAGACGTGAGCTAGACGGATTCGAGGTGTTACAGGTGCCTCGGCCACTGCGCAGTAGTCATGCTTCTGCAGAATTTATTTGAATATTTCAGCATTTTAAGCGATTTGCGAGTGTCCAAGGCTAACCCAAGCCTGAAATCTCCAAGTAAGTGCTCCTCACAACCTTGTTCTGGAATCACAAAGGAAAACTGTCAGAAATGGAGACCAGCGGAAGATATGCTCACAGGCAGCCCTCCCACTCCAAGTGCAAAAAGATACTGTCACAAACTCAATGTGTCCTACTTTTCCAAGTGAGGCACAAAAGAAAAAAAGTGTGCCGACTTACACACAAGGAAGCAGAAAAGAGGCACAAAACACTGCTTGAGGAATAGAGCTGAATGGCAGAAAGTGTGTTTGCTGGTGGCTCAGAAAGTTCATGTTGAACAGCAGACCTTGCAGAGATGAACAATGAATCACAGAGGCCTTGGCTTCAGTGGCTCTGCCAGCATAAGGAAGGGCAGGTTTCTGCTATAAAATTCCACTGTGTTCAAATGTTTAAGGAAATTAGGTTTATTGGCATTATTACATCTGTTCCCATTTAATTCACTGTTTGTTATTTAATATGTAGAAGCATAGTTACTTCTACGATTCATAAATACACTACTTTCTTCATCACACATGTTTCTGGCTTAATATAATTTAATGTGTTCACTCAAAAGTGCTACTAAAATAATATAACAAATAAATTCTGTATTTTAATAAGATTTCTTAAAATATATTTATTAGGCCTCTGTTTCAACTTTTCAGAAATTTAATTGATTCTGGACTCTTTTTCTTCAAAGTTAACTGTAGTTTTATTCCTGAGACACTTAAAAGACACTTAACTAACACTGTGGAGTCTAACCTTGCAGATGTGTTTCTTTTTCACATGCATGATTGATTTGTAAGCTGACTCTGAAAGTCTGAATTGGTTTCTGAAGGGCTTTTGGAGACGCAGGATGAAAGCAAAATGCAGGGCAGAGGGAGCCATGCTTTTGGGCCAGTACACAGAGGGGACGGTCATGACCAGTCCACAGAGTAGCACCCTGTGCTGAGGGCAGAAGCACCCACTCATTTCAGGAACTCACCCTGCTATGTGCCTCTGTGAGAAAAATGGGTCTACCTCGTGCACTGCTGGCAGGCATGTAAATTGGCACAGCCTCTATGGAAACCAGCATAAGGTTTCCTCAGAAAATTAAGACTAGAGCTACTATATGACCCAGCAATCCCTCTTTTAGGTATGTATCAAAAAATTTAGAAACACTTATTTGTAAAGATATGTGTACCCCCATGTTCATTCACATTATTCCTAATAACCAAGGCATGGAAACAACCTAGGTGTTCTTCAACCAACAATTGCATAAAAATGATGTGGTACATACATACAATGGAATACTGCTCTGCCACAGAGTGATGAAATGTTACCATTTGTGACAACAAGTCAGATGGAAAGGATGAAAACCACATGGTCTCACTCAAATGTGCAATATAAAACAGAAAACAACAAATGGACTTACAAACAAACTCATAGATGCAGATGACAGCATGGTGGTTACCAGAGGGGGAAGGGAGTGGGGGGAAGATGAAAGAGGGTTAAACAATGGCAAATATATGGTGAAGGAAGGAGACTAGACTTTGGGTGATGAGCACCAAAGGGAATATACAGGTGATGTAGTATAAAACTGTATCCCTGAAACTTATATAATATTATTAACCACTATTACCCCAATAAATTAAGAAAATAAAATAGGGTTCAGCTCATATTTACTGACAGGTTTTCAAAGGCACTAGAACACTTTTCATTAAAGAGTATTTATTTCCACTCCAAAATTTGAAATTCCTAATCAGACAAAATCAAAGCAGAATTGGTCTAACAAGCTCTGCTGAGATCTCACCGTCCCGTGGCCAAGATGGCTTCTCCTCACAGTCAGTTAAGCTGCAGGTGTTTGCCCCAACACACCTTAATTTAGTAAAGTCAAGTTCACCTCTAATTTCCCAATGTTTTTCCTTTCCTTCTGAGCTCTTCAGAGATGGTTATACACATGGCAACTGGCAAGCCTTTCCTAACAGGTGTGTGAGAGTGTCTGGGATAGACGTAATATTTTTCCAATTGTAACATTCCAGTACAACAAAACAATATATTGTGAATGTGCAATACATGAAAAAGCCAGAAATTATCAGAATTTGAAAAATATTTATCAACACAACTTCAGTCAAATGCTTTTTTATCACCAAAGAAAGATTAGCTGTACTGTAACCAATAAATTCAGAAGTCGTTACCCTGTTCTTGGGATTTTACCTGCACTGTCGTCTGGGCAGAAGCCCAGGATGTCTGAACCCTTTATCTCCGTGTGTATAGATTCCGATTACATCTCTTAAATGCACCTCAATGGAATTGTCTTCTCTTCATTTAATAGCATCACAGTGCTTATTCCTTTTCCTTGGTCTTTAAACCTTCCATATATAGTACTTTACAAAATGTTAAAGGGGGGTGGAGTAAAATGCAAACATATGGTAATGGAAAATGTGTGACAAGGTGACAGACACACTGGTGATGGTTGGAGTGGACTGTCACCCTCTATCACGGTTGAGTCACTAATGAAGCTACACACAGTGAAACCCACTCCTGATTTGTACAGAGAGTGAGAAAGTGAATGAGTTATTCTCTAATACTACAGAATAAAATCAGAAGCAGAGGACTTGGGGAAAGAAAGAGAGGGAGGGAGGGAGGGAGGCAAGGGTAGGAAGAGGAAAAGATTGAAGAAAATGACACTTATATTTGAACGCAGGCAGTCTGCCACCAGACTAAAAAATATTGAAATAGTGACATGATGGAAAATGTAATGATTGAAATAAGAAACACAAGAGATGAGTGTGCAGATTAAATCCAGATAAAGCAGAAGATCAGCTTAAGAAATTCTACTAGAAGTCATCTGAAAGGAAGCATAAATAGAAACATAAAGTAAAACATATGAGATAAGGAATATAGAATTAAACACATCTGCACCCCCATAATGGAAGTTGAAAATAGAAAGAAAATCATGGAAAAATTATTCAAAAAGGAAATGAAAGGTTTTCTATCGCAAGTACTCACGGGGAACAAAACAGGTTAGTTAAGGCAGACCCACACCTATACAAATTGTACAGAAATGTAAGAATATCAAAACATAGAAGTTTTAATTGCTTCAAGAGAAAAGGGGAAAATCGCCTACAAATAAACAAAAAGCACATTGTCATCAGGATCTTCAAGAGCAACACAAGATACAATAAAACATGAATTAATATTTTTAAACCAATGAAGGGGGAATCTTTCAACTTACCATTATACCTTCTATCAAATTCTTATTTAAATATGAAGAAAATCCAAAATATCCTCCAACACACAAAAGCGTAGGATTAGATACAGAAAGATCCACCTTGAAAACATTCTTGGAGAAAAACTAAATAATAATTATTATTATATTAAATAACCCCAAGGAATTCTGCAACAAATATGGGAAGCAAGAGTGATCAAATAACTTATGGAAGAGTGATAGAAAATAGTAAGAACAAAATAAAAGGGAGAAATAAATCCATATTCATTTAGAACTAGAGTTATAAAATTCTTCCTAATGTGAACATGGAATAGTCAAAAAAAAGCTAGCAAAGAATGTAAGAATACACTATCAGTATTAGTATGTCTAACAGAAGAAATGGACATTTAAAATGTGTCAAAATGTTGATGTTCCTCAAATTCAATGAGAACACTATCAAAATCCCACAAGCCTTTAAAAAAAGCAATAGATAAGCTGATTCTAAAATCTACATGGAAATGTGATAAAGTAAGAAAATCTTGAAAAAGAAAAAATTTGGAAGACTAAGTAGATCCCACAACCTATCACAAAGCTGCAAGACCACTTATTATTTTTTGGCATAAGAATAGATAAATGATTGAAGGAACAGAATAAGGAGAACCAAAAAAGACTACCATACGTATCCTGTCCATTGATTTTTGTCCAAGGTATTCAGTCAATCCAATGGGGAAAAGAAGGTATTTTTAATAAATATGTTTGGACAATAGATAACCATATAGAAAAAAATGGGTCTGAATTTCACCTTGCTCCATACTCAAAAATTAATGCAAGGTTGATCATAGACCTAAATGTGAAATCAAAACCCATAATGTTTCTAGAAAAAAATAACAGAATATTTCATAGTGTTGAGGTAGACATGGATTTCTTGGATAGGTCACAGAAAGGAGAACCCACAAAAAATAAAATTGGTTACTCCAACTTTGAAAAATTAATTTTTTCTGCTAATCAAAAGAGGTTATTAAGATAATAAATCAATAACTCACAAACTTGGAAAATACTGTAGCACATATGTTTGATGTGTTTGTGTAAAAATTTTGAAAGGCCAACAATAAAGAAAACAATTTTTTAACTGAGCAAAAGATTTAAATAAGCCCTTAATCAAAGAAATCATACGAATGACCAATAAATATATCAAAGACAAGAAAATGAAAATTGTAATGAATACCACTTCACACCTACTGACATGAGCCAGAGGACGGACAACATATATATTGGAAGGAATTGGAGCAACTGGTAATCTCCTGAATGGCCAGTTAGAACAGAAAATGACAGACTGGAAATTAAAGCAACAAAACATACAAACAATCTGGGTCTTCACCACAGACTGTTCGAGAAGCTCCATTCCTTTGTACACCAGAAAGAGTTACAGATACTGAGCATATAATAGACTACAAATGAACACTCGATGCATTTTGAAGAACCAATGTCATAAAACCACGTTCTCGGACTATGCTGAATAAAACTAGGAATTCATTTAAAAAGTACAAATCAAAAACTTTCCTTATTTTTAGTATCTCAGTAATATACATTTTGCTTAAAAGGAAATTGTGGAATACTTAGAACTGAGCAACATGAAAACATTATATTTAAAAATGTGTGGACATATCTAGAATAGTCTTTAAAGTAAGATTTATATGTTAAAATACATTTTCATGAGGCAAGAAAGATTGAAAACAAATGATCTAATCAAAGGAAAAATATGTTGAATTTATTACACTAAATAGGGATTGATTTTAATGAAAAACACATGGGCAAGTTAGCAACAGATAACAGATTGGGAGAATATATTTGCGATATCTAAACCCAACAAGGGACCATATTATCTGGAATATGCAAGAAATGCCTATAAATCAAAAAGAAAAAAAAACACATTAGCTGTTGAGGCAAAAAACATAAAGAGGCAACTCACATGAAAAGGAAACCCAAAACGCTAACAAGATGTGAAAAGATGCTCTGATTCATTAATAATGAGAGACTTGAAAATTAAAACAACAAGATCTCAAGTTGCACCCTTCAGACTAGCAAGTCTTTGAAAGATGGATTGACAGGTGTTGGCAGATAAGTGGTCGGGGGGCAGTGGGAAGCCTTGTTCTGAGGTGGTCCTGGCTTGACACACAGCATCTTGGTGAACAAACTAGCACTACTGAGTTAAATTCAGTGAGTGTACAGGTCCCACCAGAAGTAAGGCCTGCTTAGATGTGGCAGGTAAGGTAATAATACGGATATAATAATTTATAGTTTTAATTTGAACATTTCACCTAACATGTCATATGGTGTGCTTGAGTGTGATATTGTTATGTTACAGGATTGCATGCTCATGATTTTGTAATAAGAAGGGGGTGTTATATATGCTGGACCCTATATATTGTCTGACCCAGCAATTCTGCTCCCAGGAACAGAGAGTAGAGAAAACATAGATACACATGCCCCAGGATGTCCCCACAGCATCTTACCTGGTGACCGGGAGTTGGAGAGTTTCTAAATGTCAGTGCTTTGGCAAAAGATAAGTAAAATATCAGCACACACCATAGAACAATGGGTTGGCAGCAGTCAGAAGCTACAGACTACATGAATATTCTGTAATATGGCAAGATCTTTAAAGTAGACTACGGAAGGGGAAAAGCAAAAAAAAAAAAATAGTATGAGATTTATGGCTTTTTACCACAAATGTTTTGTAGTAAATATGTGTATTTTTGTATAACATCTAATTTATGTATGCATATGCACGTATAACATAAGATTTACCATTTTAACCAAGGCCAGCTAAGGCAGACCATGCTGCGCTGCTCTCTCAGGCTCCCTGCCTCCAGCTGAGGAATGGAGTTGCCCTCGGGCTCAGAAAGCCATTCCCCTCCCATACGGCAGGAAGAACTAGTGCCCCAGACATGGTGAGAGACGAGGGGAAACACATGGATGACACCAGGAGAAAAAAGCTTGAACCTGCATCTGACTCCCCCAGAACCTATGGGCAGCATGTCCCAATTCTCCAGCCTCCAGCTTGGGTGACTGTGTTCACGCAGACTTGTCTTCCTTACGGAATCTTCACCCACAGCTCCCTACGCACCACAGCCACCACTGTCCCCACATTATTTCCTTCAGAGTCAAGCAGACTAGAGGCTGTTTAACCCATGTCCCACAACCGTGTACAGCACGGATGATGCCATGTCCTCTACTGGTCGTGGTACAAGGGCCGGAGCCCAGGGGCCAGGTGGCGGTGGACTCAGAGTCATCTGCCATTTGTAGAATGGTCACAGCATGGCAAGTGGTCTCCCGTATCTGGTGGCAGCCCCTAACCCCATCGCAGCCAACCAAACTATTCCTCTCCACATTGCACCAAAAACTGTCCCTTTCTTGGGAAAGAACACTACCTTTTAAGAGTGACCTGGATGCCAAATTATAAAAAAGTCATTCAAAAAAAGTATTTAGGAGCCACTCTGAGTGCCTAAGCCCTGGGATTAAAATGTTAGTGTTGTGCTGAGAGTCAGCGATCCTTTTAGGTTGAAGAGCAACCAGCCTCCGTAAATGCAGTGTTCTTATATTTTACTTACTGTTGCAAGGAGGAAAAATGGAGAAGCTATGCTAAGTGTCTGTATAAAAACTGGGGGGAATGCATGCAGTGGGGAAGTCTTCTCTTCACTAAGACTTCGGCTAACCCAGATCCAGGCCACACTCACTTGATGGATTTAAAGGGCTTTACATGAAGTGCGGTTTATATTGAATTTCTTTGTTTCTTGTTTTGAAGGTCCCTGAAGACATGGCAACTACAAAGCAGCCCTGAAAAACAGGAATGTTGGAACAGATGTTATTTAGGCATTTTCACATAATAAAGACTTCTAATAATCCCCAATGCCCAATTATACTAACCGTTATGCCAAAGTTTTCACTCAAGGCATGATAACTGCAGATAATATTGACTTCAGTAAAACCACAGTTATCTAGGACATAGGTGATGCCAATCAAAGGAAACATCTAAACAACTGACTGCCACATTTTTTAGGGTCCAGATTAGCCAATAACTCAACTTTGTACTTACATAGAACCAATTAGTCAGGTAATAATTGCCTGATAAGACTGTTCTCAGAGGAAGCAAATCTATTATTTTTTGCATTTCAAGAACAAAACTACACATGATATTTATCAGTGGGCATTGCTTGATAGTGTATCATGTTTCCATCCTTTGCCCCCATCCCCAGAAGGTAGTGGTGCACATTCTGGGGAAGATATTATCTTTCTACAAGTACCTTTTCTTGTTTTCTAAAGTTTAGGTCAAAGAAAATTGCAGGAGTGATTGGAAGGTGTAATTTTTTTTTTTACAGTGACAAGGCATTAATCCATAAATGTAGCTTCTGATGAATTCCAGCTTAAAAATAATTTTACATAAAATGGAGAAAGAGGGTTTTTTTAACTTTCTCTAATGCATGTCCTATTCTTACATTTAATCTGTGCCCTGATGATAATATGAGCTTTAGATTTATCAGAACTTGGAAGGTCAGAACTCAATATTTTCATATCGAAAGCAAGCAAACAAATATCTTCCACTGTGTTTGAATAATACAGATCTTAAAAGGAGACAAATCAACTTTGGTGTCAAGAAGCAGGTCTGGGGGTCGACAGCTATCTAAAGACATATGTGCTGTGGTCCCTCCTGAAAGACACACAAAAGAATTACAGTGAGGAGACATTAATAATCCTTCTCTTCACTGCCCAGGTAAAGGAAAGGAGTGAAGAAAAGCATGGTAAATGAATCATGCAGTGCCTCTCACAATTCAACCACCAGGGAAGATTGGGAGCCACGAAGTAGCAGAAAGGACCTGGAGCCGACTTTGGAAGAAAAAGCCGTAAGGTGCTGCCGATCTTCAAGCAGTGGCTCTACTGGTAGATAGAGTCAGGAGGACGAGTTTGTGCCCGTGCCCACAGAATGTTAACTCTGACTGATGTCTGCCAGATGGCAATGACTAATATATCCACTGACATCAAGTGTTGACAGTGATAGGGTCACGATGGAAAAGGGCATACAGTTCAGTTTGGATGCAAACACCTTTCGTGAAACTGGTTGTTATCCAACCTTCAATATGTCCCCTTCTGGACATACAGAAACTCTCACATGTCCTTCATGAGACATGAGCAAGAAGATTTCTAGAAGAATGTGTATGGTAACAAAAATCAGAACAAGTCTAATTACTGGACAAGATAATGGATAAATTGATGTATTTTCATATGAAGAAATGGAATGAAGAATAAAAATAATTGAACTATAGCACACATCAATATAGATGAGCATCTAAAACACAATGAAAAAAGGAAGTCATAAAGATGAAATAAAATGAAATTTCAGTTGCATAAAGTCAAAACCTCCAACAGTAAACAGGATGTGCTTAGGTTTACATCCATATGTGGTTGGACTATAGGGAACCACCGGGGACTGGAACTAGGAAATTCAGGATGAAGGCAGGGCTTGCTTTCATCTCAGGTGGGATCTGAGGAAGAATACAGGCATCATCAAAGGTATTGATATTTCCATGTCTTAAAATGCAGTGTGGGCTCAAAAGTGTTTGTTTTATCATTCATTTGTATTATACTTACTCTTTTGACTATATACTACATTCAGTAAATAAACTGCATGTGTAAATAAAGCCATCATCAGTTATGGAGATGGTGCTCAAGAGAAGCAGGAAGAAAGAAGTAAAATCATTACAGCATTTAAATCCTCCCCTTAAAATATTCTGATTGGGCCAGAAACACAAAGCTAATTCAGCTTAAAGTTTTTGAAAATGATTTTTTCAGTAATAGCTCAGGTTAGAAAAGTCCCTGTGGAAAGGGGAAAGCTGGGGTGGCATAAAGAGCTTCGTGCAGGCAGCCTGCAGACACGAGGTCTCGGCCCTGGACGTGTCCCAACACTGCGCCGGGGTTGTTAAGAGAAAGATGCTCCTGGGCTCTGAGTACTTGAAGTCTTCAGGGGAGGGGTGGAGGGTTTTCTCCCCAACACAAGCTACTTTGGGGTCACAGGGAGGTGGTTCTTTCCAGACGAGCCTAGCAGGTCACACAAACAGCTCTGGAGCAACCCCAGCTGGAATGGAGGCAGAAGATATTTGACGGAGAGGCATTAGGATTCAGAAGGGAAGCATACATTTTTCCAAAACATCTTTAGACTTGTAAACCTCACGATATTTTGTTAGCAAAGATTTCCCTGAGCACATTGAGTAGAGTTTCTGGTTGGGTTTTCAAAAGTCTCAGGGTTTCACTGGGCCAACTATTTATAGGGTGGATATAACCAGTTTCAGCAAAGCCAAATGAAAGTGTTGGTCTAATCTTTCTGCCCTGGATTTCTTCCTGGGACCTAAGGTCTACTGGTGAAAATCTATTAAAAGACTTCCTGATAAAAAAAAAAAAAAAAAAAAAAGTTGACATTTCACTTGGTCAAAATTGAAACCCAGAGGAATAGTCTCAATTTCTGATGAGCTGGGATTGACACAGTGGCACCTTCATAGCCGAGCTGCCCAGGCTTCAGCCTTGATGCACAGGAGTCTGGTCAGTGTGCAGGGCATCTCAGGGGGCAGCCAGTGGGCAACACTCAAACAAATGTGCAGTCATGGGGACACAGGATCAGCCACAAAGGGGACCCAGATAAGCACATTCCTCCATCTGGAGATGTTCATGTCAGAAGCAGACCTCACACATGGGCTGGAGTGATGGGGATGCAGGACAGAGCCTGTCTTCTCAATGCTCAAGTAGAGTCAAACTCTGTTCTTATTTTGGGGAAACTTTAATTGCATGAATCGCCTTATGCATTTCATGTAACTGAGCCAGTTACACAAAATGCATGAAGAGATTCATGCAAATAAAATTTCTGCATTTATAAAATCTGAAGGTTGATGTCTAAGAAAAACAGATCATGGAAGAGCAATGACTTGTACTGAGCTGTGTTTTTTACATTTTAAATTGTGTTCGCATTCAGTCTTGTGTCATTCTCCCTGAACTAAGTGAAGCCAGCTGTCTTCATTTCACAGGTGAGGTGATCCTGTAGGGACGTGCCCTTCTTTTGCCCTTCCTTCTAGAAGACTGATGTTAATTTAGTCTTGTCAGCTGGAGGCATGGTCCCTGGAGCTGAGGGGTTAAGCTGGCATTCAGGAGGGCTTCACCTGGACAGAGACACCCTCAGTGATGAACACCAGGTCTGCAAGTGGGGCACTGGAATTGCTGCCCAATACAGATGGCTCAGCCTTTCTTCTGTGAGAGACGGCTATGCTGTGTCTTTATAAGCAGGCAACTGAATTTATATCAGATTTTTTAAAAGAGTCTGTCAAATGCAATCATAAGTGTTTTTAATATTTTTTAAAGAGAGTATTGTGATTGAATAGATGAAGCTGCCAGCTTTAGTACTCTGAGACTTGACCTCTGGCTGCAAGGTTCTAATAAAATCAGTAGCCTGGCTCAAATGCTGGCACCACTGCAGTATCTCATATTCATTCTACTTCCTTCTCTCTCTGTAGAGCCCCCAGTAGCTTCCTACCACCTAAGGGAACCAATTCAGTTAAAAGAGAGAGAGAGAGAGACAGAGACACAGGTATAGAAACAGAGAAAGACACGTGCAAAGTCAGAAACAGAGAGACCAAGAGATGCACATAAGGAAAAAAGACCAGTTATTACCACATTCATTGCCATACATCATGGGCCAGCTCCCACTCTTGGATGAGCACCTTATACTCATCATCTTACTCTCACCCTACGGCAGCCAGGGGTGAGCACAATTACACCATTTTACAGATGAGAAAGCTGGTACCCAGGCAGCTGGGGTCTGTGCCCCATATCACATAGCTAGGAAGTGATGAGCTGGGAATGAACTCTGACTGTAGGACCCCAGAAATCATGCTTGTCTCCACAATTATACATAGATCCCTTGTAACATAATCTAAATTAAAGGCCTCATTATCTCACACAATAATTTCTTTGGACTAGTCAAAACAGAAATTATATTAGGCATCATCCTTCCAAACATTGCAAGTCATCTTGAATCAATTCTCTACAATACAAAATTAAAACAAGTGTCATTTATCAACCAAAATGAGACTAAAACAACGTTTGTCCTGCCAAAATTAACTTGGGAAAAATCACTGTTATGAAGATCCTAAGACCATTTGTAAGCTTCTCAACATCGCTCAAACAGGAAAGAAAAATAAAATTAAAAGAGAAAACTAACACAAGTTTCCTAGAAGCATTAAAATGCAAAAAAAAATTCTCTTGCCCTCCGCCCCCTCCAAATTAGATGTTGTTGACTCTTCCTTTATGTCAACAGACTTGGTCTCCAATTAAAAATCCATCAGCCAACCTCCCAGGGAGCAACCAGAGCTCTCCCAGTATCTGACAGGCAGGACCTCCACCTACTGTGGCTGTAGAGAACCCAGGGCCTGGGGAACTGAGAGGTGCCTTGGGAGAAGAGACAGTGTACTTGTTCCAAACAAGCCTTTACTGGGTTCCATTTGCTGAATATGTGGGGAAGTGTGAGAAAGGACTTTGGGCAGAAATGGGGATTGGAATGTCCACTGACTGATAATGCATGGGTCATGGGCATTGAGGGCAGCTGTCTGCCAAACCCAGCAGGTGTGACCTTCCATGAGCCTCTCCCAGTTCCCTTGATAGACACCCCCATGGTATTGATGCTTCAGTCATGATTCTGACCACCATGTGGATGTAGCCACTCCGCTCCACTAGATATGTTTCCAACAGTATCCACACCCTCATATGGCAAAGCAGATTTTTCAGAAACTCGCTCTGAACCAGGCCATTTGTCACAACACTTCACATGTGGTCTCACCAATCCTCACAGCATCTATAGAATGTACTTTTATTCACTACCCCATGTCACAGATGAAGAAACAAGCTGAGAAGGGATGGAGAAATCCAGTATGATTGCTTCCTCAGTCTATCCCATTGTCTGCATCCCAAAACTGTTCATACATGGATAAAAGCTGAACCATAGCAACTGATTTAAATACAATTTTTAGGTTTTTCTAAATATAAATGGTTGATTGGCATGCCCTAACCTCAGCTGGTTCTGATTCCACATTCCTCTTCTTAAAGAGGACAGATTCACAAAGAACCAAGGTGATGGGTTGTTCTCATATCTGGAAACACTTGAAAGAACGAGATGTTTTATATCCCTGGGCCTTCCTGCTGATGGATTAAGTGATCAGGAGGCAGAGCAGCGGCTGCTCTGGAAGGGATCCAGGAGCTGCTCCACACGGTTCCATCTGAAAAGTCGGGGACGATGCCCTGTGCCCATCAAAGCCCCTGCCACCATGTGTCCCAGATAAATGGGATTGTGGCTGAGGTTCTGAGGAAGTTGTGTCTCAATTACTTGCCAATAAAAATAGAGAATAAAATACAACACCATGCTTGTAATAGGTCATATCAAAGCCTAATCTGTGGATTAACTACTCTCTTCACACACTACTCAGGAACCACACTCCACCCATGTTAGTTATCTGGTTATTCCTAAAACACCATCTTTTTAGAAGAAATGAAAGAAGTCATCAACTAACTCCATGAAAAAAGTACAGTTCTTTTCTCCTATAATCAGCAGTTTAGAAGGGTAATCTCCATTTGTATCCCAAATGACTTACAAGTATGAATCACAGAAGCAGAAGAAAACACACTCAACAGATAGAGATGGGTAGGCAGAGATCAGCAGAGCAGGAAACCTATTATGAACAACCCTCCATCCCATGCCAGGAAACAGTAATTTGGTGAACATTTGTCCCACTGAAAATACCTGTGAGAAAGAATAAACAAATGGAATCTCATCAAAATAAAAACCTTCTGCGCGGCTAAAGAAAACAGTATTAAAATAAAAAGAGAACCAACCGTCTGGGAAAACATATTTGCCAATGATACCACAGACAAGGGTTTAATTTCCAAAATATATAAAGAACCCACATGACTTGACTCTAAGACAAGCAACCCAATTAAAAAATGGGCAAAGGACTTGAGCAGACACTTCTCCAAGGAGGACATACAGAGGATCCAAAGACACATGAAAGATGCTCAGTATCGCTAGCTATCAGAGAGATGCAAGTTAAAACCACGATAAGATAACACTTCACACCAGTCAGAATGGCCATCATAAACAAAGCAACAAACAAGTGTTGGAGAGGTTGTGGAGAAAAGGGGACCCTAGGGCACTGTTGGTGGGATTGCAGACTGGAACAACCACTATGGAAAGCAGTATGGAATTTTCTAAGAAAACTAAAAATATATCTGCCTTTTGATCCAGCAACTCCACTGCTAGGATTATATCCTAAGAACCCTGAAACCCCAATCCAAAAGAACCTATGCACCCCAATGTTCATAGCAGCACAATTTACAATAGCCAAGTGTTGGAAGAAACCTAGCTGCCCATCAGTAAATGAATGGATAAAAAAACTATGGTACATTTACACAATAGAATTCTATGCAGCAGAAAGAAATAAGGAGCTACTTCCCTTCACCACAACATGGATGGAACTGGAGAGTATTATGCTAAGAGAAATAAGCCAGGCTGTAAAAGACAAATGCCATATGATCTCACTTTTAACAGGAACCTAATCAACAAAATAAACAAACAAGCAAAATATAACCAAAGACACTGAAATTGAGAACAGGCTGACAGTGACCAGAGGGGAGAGGGGAGAGAAGATCAGGAGAAAAGGGTGACGGGTTTGCAGGAACAAGTATAAAGGACACATGGACAATAACGAGTGGTGGTGGAAATGTCAGGGAGGTGGGGAGGGCTGGGGGACTGAGCTGGTTGGGGGGGAAGGCAGAAAACTGTACTTGAACAACAACTAAAATAAAAAAAAGAAAAGAAAATACCTGTGACATCAATAAACTTGATCATTATAAGCATTTTATTCTGTCTTCTGGAGTCATTTTTGAGAATGAGCCAACTGAGACTCCTATGGTAAATGGATACTTTTGTTGATTGATTGTTTGATTGACTGATAAGTTTGTGAATGAAAAAAAATAGCAGAGAAGGAAGCATGGGAGTAGGGCAGAAGAGAGAGAGGGAAAGTAACTAGCAGATAATAATATACATCAATATAAAAAATTGTTTGAATAAGGTGAAATTAGATACCTGGTATGTCTTTGTCTACTTGAGTGATCCCACTTCATCAAAATGTACATGATTATTATCACTCTCACCATCAAAAGCCTCAGGCGTCAAATTCACTTTGCTTATAAAACATTTGTTGGACATGAATCACTTGTGACAAATGTATCAAAAGACACATGCTTTTGATTTTGTTTATTATATTACCAAACAATGGTAGAATCTATTGTATAATGCACTAATTCATTCATTCCACAAGTATTTGTGAGTGCCCAGAATGAGTGAAGCACTATTCCAGCCCAGAGCAGTGATGAAGACCAGGGATGGATGGATGGCAAAACTGTTTCCCTCAGTGAGCTTGTCCTTGATATATGAGGTTGAAACCAGGGAGCAGCTCCCACAGCCCTGAAAAGAACATCACTGTCACCCAAAGTTCTGCTTGCACCTACCTTTCCTTGTACCTGGTGAATTTTCTCCTTAAGTGAACTTCCTAAATAAATGCCATTTGGCCTGGTGGATTCAAGGCCCACTTGAGAGGATGGGAATGAGCCTCAGGTGGTCCACAAAGTCAGGATTTTAGCCCCTGATTTTGTCTGACCCAGGAAGATTTTTACAAAAATAAGCCCGGTCTTCCAGGCCCACTCAGTGCCCACACTCAGCAGCCAGTAAAGAATGTCACTCAGGAACTGGAGGAAGAGCTGTCTCACTGGGAATGTATGTGTTTGTACCCACTTGCTCAGTGTGTGTGTGAGTGAAGCATTCCCTGCTTCCAACCCTCCACCACCACCATCACTCACAATGAATCCAAATCTGCAAACACAGCTCCCAACCACATTGCAGCTAGGCCTTTCCCAAGCCCAGTCTGTCCTGTCCCCACATCTCGGGCTTGGTTAGGGACTGAGTTGTGTCCTCCCAGCATTCACTCATCAAATCTCTAACCTCAAGTATGGCTATATTTGGAGATGGGGTCTCTATGGATGTAATTAAAATTACATGAGGTCATAAGTGTGTGACTTTGGTCAATGTAAATCATGTCCTTATAAGAAGAGACAACAAAAACTTTCCGTCTCTTTGTGGGCACTCATGGCAATCAGACCATGTGATGACATTGCCAGAAGGCAAGCCAGGAAGAGAGATCTCGCCAGAACCCAAATCTGCTGCAACCTATCAATATATCTGGGACCACCATCCTCTGGGACTGTGAAAAGCAAATGTCTGTTCTTTAAGCCACCAGGCTGTGGTGTTTTGTTATGGCTGCTCAAGCTTACTAAGACAGACCTATAGATGGGAGGGTTACATGGCTCAAGAATGGAAAGTGGTCAAGGCTGAGGATAGCCCCACAGTGGACATGACACACCCGAGTCAGTAAGAGGACTCTGCTCCAAACTTGTCTGGTGACCAAACAGCCAGAGTCTCAGACAGACTGGTAGGCAGACTCTGGAAGACAGATGGGCAGTGACCTGGTGAGTGATTGTTCAGGGAAAGAGTTATCTAGAGGGGTGTGATTCTGGGGGAGACAGTTACCTCAATGGAGTAGGTGATAATTCTGGGGACAGACAGTCATCTGGGGGAGTAATGATCCTGGGGACAGACAGTCGTCTGGGAGGGTAATGATCCTGGAAACAGAGAGTTATCTGAAGGAGAGATGATTCTGGGAGCCAGACTGAACATGAAGGAGCTGAGTGCTGAACTGCTGCCAGAAACAATGCAGGCTCACACAGCAGGAGATGTCAACAGCACCAAGAAGTGAGGTCACATTTCCAGGCAAAGCCTTTGCCACTCAGGGACACAGTGCCTGGCCACCTCTCTAGGATCAAGAGGGCTGAGTGTGTCTGTGCTGCAGGATTTACAGGACTCCCCTAAGCAGCAAAAGGAGAGAAAAGGCCAGGACCAACAAGGACCTGTCTTCTGAGAATGCCTATGCCAAGGCCACAGTGGCCCTGTTTGGGAGGACCTTTATCTCTTCTTGGAGTATCTACTTGCCTACAGATGTTCAAACGTGGAGACTCCCACCTGAGATTAATTCTTAGGGGTGAAGGGTTTTCCTTAAAACCTCCCACTACTGACCATTCTCCACTAGCTAGATTGGTAACCTGATGGGGCGATGCATCTCAGGTGTAGCAGAAGGCACTTGTCCCTCTGCGTAGGTACAGCCCGCCTTCCCACTATGACATACACTCTCACAATGTTCCTCCTTCCTGTTCTAAATAGTAGCCATACCTCAGCAAGGCACATGTTTAATAACCAGGTTACCAGATCTGAAGTGAAGGGCTGAAGCGAAGTGAACAGGGAGGGAGCCACTGATTTATAATGTTTGCCAATTTCCCTGGTGTAAACATTGCCATCAGCATGTCTACTAATGTGGGGTCACTGAGTTGGGAAGATATGCATGGAAATGCTTCTCCACCAGCACAAGCTAACTCCAGTGTGAGACCAGGATGGGGGTAAGGCAGCTTGGTGTGGTACACAGCATGTAAGGAATGTCTTTTCCCAGGGCCAACCCTGCATGATCCTGAGAGGCACTGTCCTTAAATGCTGCCCAACCTGCTTGCCCCCTCTCTCCTCCAGCCAACTCAACGTCTGGAAACTGAGGCTTGAGATCCACCAGAGTATTGATCAACAGCAAGTTTGAGAGGCTGCTCAAATCCTGGGGAAGAGGATCTGCGTCCTTCACATCTCCTCCGCCCTGGCTGCAGCCCTGCTACTGCAGCTCAAAAGGTGGCATTGACCCTGGGCAGCAGAGAGGAAGCCCTACAAGTGGTGGTTTAGCTGCAATCTAGGACAGTGAGGCCAGACAGCATTACTTCTTTTTTATTTAATTTTAATTGTTGTTCTTGTACAGTTTTCTGTCTTTTGCTCCCATTCCAGCCCACTGCCCCAGCCCTCCCCTACCCCCTCCCATTTCCACCCCCAATAGTTTTTGTCCATGTGTCCTTTATACTTGTTGCTCCAAACCCTTCCCCTTTCCCCCTGAAATTCCCTCCCCTCTCCCCTCTGGTGACTATCAACCCCTTCTCAATTTCAGTGTCTTCGGTTATATTATGCTTGTTTGTTTGTTTTTTTGATTAGGTTCCTGTTAAAGGTGAGATCATATGACATTTGTCTTTCACTGCCTGGCTTATTTCACTTAGCATAATGCTCTCCAGTTCCATCCATGCTGTGCACAAAAGGTACGAGCTCCTTCTTTCTTTCTGCTGTATAGAATTCCATTGTGTAAATGTACCATAGTTTCTTGATCCATTCATTTACTGATGGGCACCTAGGTTGCTTCCAACACTTGGCTATTGTAAATTGTGCTTCTAAAGACAGGAACTGGAGAGAGAAAGACAGGTTGAAGCCACCTCTCTCCAGCACCACCCCTAGACAATGGAGTTGTTTGCACGTGAAAAGCGTTGTCCTCTTCCTCCCCACTTTAATGGGGCCTGGTTGTTGCTGTAACCTATGAAAGTCATTCTGAAGTTCAAAGAAACATACAGGGTCCCCACATGACAGCTTTCTGGCTGTGACAAGCCTGACAGTTATGATCCTTTGCTCTTGAAACATAAATATATTTATTTGCTTCCAGATTCAGAGGCAAGATGCTGAGTGATGAGGCATGAGACCCAGCTGGTGAGCCAGTCTCTGGCTGGTTGCCGGGTACTTAGGCTCTGTGCCTCATGGCTGGAGGGCCATGGGCAGCCACTATATGCTGACGGACCAAGGCTGGGTCATCAACCCAGGGGCAGCGGCTCCTCCTTATTAGAAAGAGATGGCAGAATGCATCTGCAGCTTCTCCTCAGCTCTCCCCATGATGCACTTAGAAGGACCTGATCAGTGCTTGACAGTCTACAGCAGCTCAGAGGTGGGGGCTTCAGGGGCTTCATCAGGGTATCTGATATGCAAGGACAAAACTCATCTGTTCACTTGAAAGCTCAAACCAAAATGCAGTTGTGAAAATGCCCTCATGGGACATGTTTATAAATTCTAATTCCTGTTCATGTCTCCCCAACACACTTAGGAGACTGAGCCTGAATTTTAGGTGTCACCTGTTGAGCAGCTATGGGAGCCAGACATGCATGGACCTGTTGGAGTCCTTGTCCCCCATCTCTAAGCCCTTGGTAGTAGCATTCACGTCCTGTTATTGCTGTGGGAGTTAAATGAGATACTACATGTAAAAACCTAGCAAGGGACTGGGACATAATGAGCACTCAGTAAATGACAGCTACTGTTATCCTTCCTCAGAGAAAAATGTCATCAGGGATGGGTATTGTGCAACTTGCAATTTGTCTATTCAAAGAGGATTGAGAACGTAGAATAAATCACCAAAATCTAGTACTAGGAGATTTCATGGACACAGTGAGAAAGTCTGGTTAGGAGTGCTTTATCTAAGATTGTAGTGTTTGCCACAAATAGCTGCTTGAATATGCTAATGGCCAATAGGCTTCACGGTTTCAGCTATCTTTTATTAAAGATTTTAATTATTTATTTCAGAGAGAGAGGCGAAGGAGGTAGAAAGAGGGGGAGAGAAACATAGATGTGAGAAACATCAATTGGTTACCTCTTGTATACACCATGACCAGGGACTAAACCCACAACCCAGCCATGTGCCCTGACCAGGAGTCTTATTAGTGACCTTTTGGTCTGTGGGATGACACCCAGTCAACTGAAACACATGGGTCAGGATCTACTGACTTGGATGCTTGTCAATAATATTTAGATTTATCTCTTTTTTTATTTAAGGAAACAGGCTCATAAGCCAAGTTATAAGATAAGACAAGATCTACACATACGTATACATGCTTTTCCAAGATCATTACAAGTCGATTCTTCTAATAATTCTAACATCAAATTAATGATGCGTATAGCCATCAACTTAACAGGAAGTACTTTCCACCTTCAAATTAGTATAGCAATAAGAAAACAGTAGGCCCTGGCTGGTGTAGCTCAGTGGATTGAGCATGGGCTGTGAACCAAAGGGTCGCAGTTTGATTCCCAGTCAGGGCATATGCCTGGGTTGCGGGCCGGGTCCCCAGTGGGGGCCATGTGAGAGGCAGCCACACATTGATGTTTCTCTCCCTCTCTTCCTCCTTCCCTTCCCCTCTCTCTAAAAATAAAGAAATAAAAAAATTAAAAAAAGAAAACAGTAGAGAAAGAAGGCATTCATAAATCTTAATTTTATTTCATCAAGAATTTTCTTTTACTGTGACCACTGCAAAAGTATAACTCTTGCCATGACTCTGAGAGAACCACACTCAGCAGGATTAATCTACATCAAATGCTAGTTTTTTTCCTATTGAAATTTTGTTTCCTGAAAATTTTTTGTTGTTGGAAAATATGTAGCTACAGACCAACAGGACCAAGAAAGGAATATCCAGCTTTAATCCTGCCCTGATTGGCAGCACCCAAAAGCTCTAAATAATTTAACAAAAGACTAAACTTCTAACAGCAGAGAAGTGACATGTACAGAAGCCTTCTTCAAACAGGTGAGGAGCTACACAGTGGAACAGAGCCTACAGACCTCATTCTCTCTAGGCTTCGCTTTCCCTCACTAGAATCCCCTTTCTGTTGGAAAACAATTCTCCTGGTTTTATGGTCTCTCCCACTAGCAGTTTTATATATATGTAATTTAAAATATTAAGGTTGAAAGACAGCTTGAGAGAAGGGAAGCCAACAGCGGTTGTCAATTTTCCCTCAGTCTCTCACCTGGGGAAGCAGGCAGGTGCGGGCGGGAGGTACCGGGAACTCGGAGGTGTGTTACGGTGTGCTGAGGCCTCTATTCCCATGCCATCCATATGCCCGCAAAGCTATGTGTGTGCTCATTCATTTGTCAAATGTGCTAGTTCTAGGCACTTGTGATCCTTTGAGAAACAAGATGGACAAAAATCCTCAATCCCTCTCTCCTGGGAGTTACTTCTGGATGAAGAAAATATGTCATGAAAAATAAAGATATGAATAAGCAAATCATCTATAGGCATAAGGAAAAATACAAAAGAAACAGAGAGTAGAGGAACAAGCTCAGAGGGAACAAAGTGGTTGTGGCAGGCTTTGTGGAGAAGGTGGCACTCAGGAGGGAGGGAAGAGCCGCCAGGTGGGAGCAGCCAGCACAACCATACCAAGGGGGAGACATTGGGTGTTCTGGAGAAACCACACAGGAAGCAGGTAGAAGGTGAGATGAAGTAAAGGTCAGAACCACCCACGGGAGGACAGGCACTTTCTCTAGGGGGGAAACCAGGAAACTTGTCATGACAAAGACATCAAAGTAAACCAGTGATTAAGAAAGTGAGATAAATCACATTTAATACAGGGTGGAATGGTCAAGAAAGGCAGGTATCAAAGGGACTTAATAGAATTAAAAAAAAAAAAACCGATGGTACATTTACACAATGGAATTCTATGCAGCAGAAACAGCATGGATGGAACTGGAGAGCATTATGCTAAGTGAAATAAGCCAGGCGGTAAAAGACAAATGTCATATGATCTCACTTTAACAGGAACCAATCAACAAAATAAACAAACAAGCAAAATATAACCAAAGACACTGAAATAGAGAACAGGCTGACAGTGACCAGAGGGGAGAGGGGAGGGAATTTCAGGGGAAAAGGGGAAGGGTTTGCAGGAACAAGTATAAAGGACACATGGACAGTAACGGGGGGGGGTGGAGATGGGAGGGAGGTGGGGAGGGCTGGGGTGGTCTGGGATGGGGGTAAAAGGCAGAAAACTGTATTTGAACAACAGTTAAAATTTAAAAAAATAAAATTAAAAGAGAGAGAGAGAGAGAGAACCTCGTAGGTGTGAGAGATGCAGAGGGCACTCACTGTGTTTCCCTTGCACTTTCTCATGCACACACCCCCAGCCAAACAACCCCTGAGCTGCAGGTGGTGGCTATGGGCAGCCTTGCAAGGATTCTGCTGGTCTCCTTATGGGAAGGCACAGAATCCACCAAAAAAGCAAGTATTTGGCAAGCAGAGACAGAAGACATGTTCAAACTCCTTTCATGGTCACTGCTTTCTGGAGTTTGTTCACAAATCCCAGATTCACGTGGCCGTGTTGAAGGAGCCCACTGAGAACACCCAAAAGATCATGCGGTGGTGAACAACAAAACTATAACCACACCCCACATTTTTAAAGCTGCACTAGTAACTTTAAAAAATTTAAAGAAGGTGTGGAGCAATGTATGATCTTTTACCACTTGTGTAAAAGCATTTGTACTTGATTGTACACACACACACACACACACACACACACACAAAACATTCTCTGGGAGAAGCACAAAACCCAGGAATAGTGGCTGGAAGGGAGATTTTTTTTCTCCATGTGTCCTCTCATTATTTTTCTTTTAATTTTGAACCACAATATTGTATTATGCAGGACAGTAACATTTATTTTAACAGGAGATTAAAGACAGTTTTATTTGTTCATGAGGAGAAGCTCAGAGATGAATAATTATTGAATCATTGATGTCACCTCTTTCTCTGCCTCTTGTCCACATGGCTTTAAAACAGGAGAGGTCCCTACATTGAACAAGCTTGGTGAGTTGACCAAAAACGGAACCTTACTGTTATTCACATTCCATATTCTAACATCCTTATGTTACTACCCTATAAATGTAAGAAAGTCCCCACAAGGACATCCTAATCAGTTCAAGTTCATGTCTGCATGACTCTTAAGATAATTTGGTCTTTAGATGCTATGACCTCAGGATCCAAAATAAGTTTATTGTTTCTTGATAAGCATGTTCTTTCGACCAGGAGAGGGCCATAGGCACTCTCAGAAATCTTTGCATCTTTTCCATTGCATGATGTTTTTAATGTTGCATTTTAGTTTCAGTTAGAATCCAAAAAGGGAGAATCTATTTTCTGTCAGTTCTGTTTTATTGACAAATTGGCCCTGATTACAGCCTGCTAATAAGAAAAAGACAGAATAGGAATTAATTAACCAAGTGATTCTTCTGTATCAAGCCAGATCCATTTGACACCATGGTGACTGACAGACTATTTTTCTATAGTTCAACGGAGAAGAGAGTGATGAGGAGTTTTGTCAGCACATAACTCAGAGGATGTTTACAGAACAAGAGACAAAGCCCAGAAGTCAGAATGATATTCACACTGTGCACAACCACTTAATTTAAACCAAACGACAACATTGATGTTATTGATTTAAATATCACTGAAAGTAAAGCTTTCCTTGGGTCTAATTTTTAATTTTATGTGTAGAAAGGCAAGTGCAAAGGGTTTACACTACCTTTATTTGTGTACATGTTCAAGAAACAGAACTTAAAATAACTTATGTCAACACCAATACATGTTGAGAGAATGTATAGAGAGCCGATATGCCACTCATGTTCACACTGCTGAGTGTGACATCTCCAGAAACTAAGGAAACCAGGACTCCTTTGGGAACTGCCAAGGCCTCCTTTAAGCAGAAAGCAGAGGAGGGACACCACACTGGCTACATGAAGTTCAGACTTTATGTGTTACCTTGCAAATGCAGGGGTGAGGCCGCCTTCCTTTCGTCTTCCACCCACTTCCATCATCCAGATGGGGGCGTAGATACACTAGTATGTCCCTGCTTGTTGAATCGTAAGCACAGGCCATACTTGTTCATGCTCTACAATAATTCCTGACCATCGTATTCCTTCCCTAACTTGTCCCAGGAGGTGAGTCACCGAAGGACTATGGCATTTGGCCATAGGTAACAAGAGCCTAAAAAGCCTGGCTTCAACAAGTGAGGCCTTATTCTCCTTGTGAAATAGGTACCTACAGGTGAGTGGCTTGGAAGCTTGCTGGTGCCAGGTCCAAATCTCCGTAAATGCCTTTCATTCCAGGTGGTCACCATGCCTCCTGGTGTCAAGATGACAGCAGTGTCTCAGGGAACCAGCCTGCGCTGTAGACTGGGGTGAGGAAATTCCCTGGCAGAGATTGCGCCTATGAGCAGACACAGGGCACTCCAGAGCAGACAGGATTCAGACCCTGGCCCTGTGGTAGCCCCACCCACAATCAGGAGAAGAGGTGACGGCTCTGTCATTAAAGAGCCTTTCATGTTCACTTTTAAAAATTCGGTCATGCTGGCTGATAACTGTAAGAGACCGGATAATTGTAGGAAAGTTAAAAATTTATGAAAACAAACTAAAGGTTTATGAAAATGTGCTGGGAATATCAGCCTGTTATATGTAATAACAAAAACACTGGTTTGGTATATCCAATATTGTTTGGACAAGATTCAATTCTATTTTTAGGAGATTTCAATTTCCTTTCCCATAAACTCTATGAAATACAGTATGTGGCATATTTATAGTGACCCCTTTGAAGAGTGTTACACTTTTGGACCCTTTAATAAGTCTAAACGAGATGGTCTCCCCCTCACCTCACTGAGCAAATAAATAGATGGTCGTGACAAGCATTGAAATTAGGCACTCTGTCCTTTTCTCTCCCCCGTTTCACAGTCTTGAGACTTCCAGTTCCTAGAACAAAAGCTCTCTAAAGATGATTCTGGGCAATAAAGACAATATTTAGGGCCATCTGGTGATTCCATTCAATTTATTTCTTTGACAAGACTTATAAATAAGAAAAACATAATTTCCAAAAGCAATCATGAAATTTACTATGCAAACTACCAGCCTCAGCCCCTCTGCCCCTTTTCCCTCTGAGTACACATGTGGGGCCCGCTTACATCATGAGCATTTTACAGCGCTTTGCACTTCCAAAGCACTCTGCAGAATTAACCAATTTATTCTCAGAGAACAGAAGGTAGTGGTACCCGCGATGCAATGAGGTAAACGGCTGAGGCTTTTCCACGTCCAATGAAAATTATACTGACTTGCCCCGTCTGTTTGCAGATATTTACTGCCACCCACTTGCACCTCTCAAAAACCCTCCATGTCACGTGAGGTGACCCCATGAGAAAAGATTTCCCACACACTCTTCAAGGAACAGCAGCATCACCTCCCAGCACTACAGGAAACAGAGAAGCCACAACTTACCCCCCAAGGCCTGCTCCCACAGCAGCATCTATCCCCCAGTAGGTGCCTGGATCCCAAATGGCTGGCAGCTGAACTGTCCTCCTTCCTTTTGGTAACTTAGGACAGTGGCTGGGTGCCATGGGATTTGGCTTGATTTTCTAAATCACCACCCGTGTCAGCCACCAGAGTCACATGAGCAACGTCTCTTGAGTTGACATAACCTCATCTCTAAGACTCTGCAATTATTCAAGGTATGTTGGGAATCCTTCCTTTGGATTTTCTCCCTGGGACTGTGTTAATGAGGCTGGCCTTTTAAACAGTGTCTTGCCCACCCAAATGGTAGGTACTGCACACAAATGCAATGTACAGATGATGTATTATAGAATTGTACACTAGAAACCTATATAATTTTATTAACCAGTGTCACCCCAATAAACTTTATCAATTTTTTAAGGAATGAAGGATTGATATATACAGCAGCATAGATGGATCTCAAGGGATGCATGCAAAGTGGAGAAAAAGCCAGTGCTGAAAGGTTACATACTGTGTGATTCTGTTTCTGTCACAGTCACAGCATCCTGGAAATGGGGAACAGATTGGTGGTTTCTGGGGCCAAGGAGGGGTGAGGCAGGAAGGAGGTGGCTATGTCTGTACAGGGACAGAATGTCATGTGGAATTCTGGTGCTGATGGAAATGATTCTACCTTGATTGGGTGGTTTGTACATGAATCCACATAGGTGATAAAATTCTAGTGCTTAAATGTGCACACAAATGAGCATGTGAAAAATGGGGAAATCAGGGCAGGACCAGTACATAAACCAATGTCAACATCAGCTTGTGATTTCCTACTGTAGTTTTTTGAGATGTTTGTTATTGAGAGAAACTGGATACAAGAGATTCCTGTGTATTATTTCATACCAGTGCATGTAATTCCACAATGATCTCAAATTAAAGGAAAACATGTTTAAAATGAAAGTATACTGCATCTAGGACATTGCTTGAATGCTAGGCTGTATGCAGATCAGTCAATTAATATGCATTCATTGATGGAAGTCCTGCTCTTTCACCCCTTATCCAGAGCAGAGTCTGTGGTCCCCGCTGTGAACCAGCATCCTCAAGTGCCTGCAGAAGGTTGGCCAGGTGGGGTTGGGCAAATTCTTCCTTGTCCATTTCTAAAGTATTGCTTTTGGTTTCTGGTTGTCCTTTAGCTTATCTTGACCTTACATTTCTGTGAAAATGTGTTTAGAAGTCACTTTCATATTGTTAAAAAATGCCTTCTAGATCCACTAGGGAGAAACATTCCAGGAACACCGTCTCACCCTGAACACCCTTGGGAGAAGCTGAGGAGAAGAAAGCTGAGGCAACCCATGGACAACCCTCAGAGCCATTCTTAACGTAGCAGCCAGAATCATCCCACAGGGCATGATGGGACAAGGCTGTTTCTTCAAGCCAACACTCCCAAGGACCCCCATTCTTCTCTTTGTAAAAGCCCAAAGCATGACCATAACCTCCACAGCCCTACCCAGGCTTTGTCCCTGGACCACCTTTCTGATTGTCTGCTCTGCTCATTCATTCATTCCAGGCAGTGGCCTCTCTCCTTTCCCTGGACAGTCCAAGCACACTCCCACCCTGGTCCTGGGCTCATGCTTCTACCTGGAAAGTTAATCCCCTCAATATGTACAGGTCAAGATAAATCCAGATTTGTGGGACAGAAGCTTATACAAGAGTGGGATAGGAGCATCAAAGGAAAATAATAATACAAAATTACCAAAAAAAAATTGGACACAAAAGTGGATATCTATTTAGAATAAAAACATAAAACAAATTACAAATTTTAAGTTTAATGAAGACCACATATATCACAAAACTCAAAATGATAACGTATTAATCACCTGCCAGACACACTTCTATCACACCATTTTTCTACATCTTTATCTCTTCTTCCTGTGACAGTGATTTACTAATCTCATTCTTCTACAGAGGGAGTGGATCGATGTGGAGACTGGCTGATTGAAATGCGTTTTGTACCTTTGATGCACTTCGATGTACACAGGTGTACTTGCTTTTTGTGGTACAAGTCTGTGCTCCATAAGCATATCTTGGTGAATTCCATTTTGGTCTATTCCCAGTGAGAAAGAAAGAGAAACATGCTGCATCTACAGTGGAATATGCAGCACAGGAAAGAACATTCCTAAAAGGCAGTGGCTCCTGTGTAGACCAAGCCTGCAAGGAGAGCCAAATGCCCTCCTCTTTCAGAGGGTTACAAGCTGTGATTAGAAAAATGTCTGCACTTTGCACATCAGGCCTGGTTTCCAGTGCAGATGCTCAGGGATACACCCACTGTGAGCTGGTCTTCTGGCTCCAGATTTTCACACCGTGCCTACATGGGGTGGCTTGTGCTTGAAACTGGACGTATTCTCATCAAAGCTGTGTGACTACACCAAGCAGTTCACAAATTAATTCACCATTTGCTAAGGTGTCCCACCTCAACCTCAGCCAGATCCTGAAAGCATTCACTGCCCTCTAGGACACCCCATCCCAGGGCAGATAGACAGAGGGGAGGGGGTTTCAGAGTGGGGAGATTCGGACTGCAGGTGAAGCCACCATTCTGAGCGCCACGAGCCCATGCACAGAGGGCCTGTGGTGCTCTCTAACCTACACATGCAGTTTTCACTCAGGGACCTCTAGGGGCATCTTCCCCTCACCACTGTCCCCACCTCCTCCTCTATTCCTTTTTTCTCCTTGGCACTTACATTGCCTCAAATCCTCTGTATTTTACATTAATGTACAATTGCTTCCCACCTCTGCAGTGTAAGATGATCATATTGGGGGGTTCATGCCCCATCTCAGAGCCCGGAAGAGCTTTGGTACATACGAGAAGTCTGGTCAATATTTGCTGGATAAATGGATCAATAGCTCCAATGCCCCTAACTGTGATGCATATGCACTTGCTATGGCCGTGTGGCACCAGGACATTTGTTTAGCCTGTGGCGACCACCTGCAGGGATGACTTCACCTGGCAATTTTAGGATCATCAAGGAGTAAGCAGAACCAGGACCTGAGAGAATTTAGGGGCAGGGCTGGAAAGGTCTGGGCACTGAAATCCTGTGGGAGAAGAGAGCCTGAGAACTTCTGGGGACATGGGGGCCTTGGAGGCATCTGATAGCAAAGGCCTGGGTCCCTGCAGACACCTGTATTGCTGCATGGATGCTGCCTCTCTCCTGTGACCGCTTGCACCCATGATTCCCTAAAAGAAACCAACAAATCCATTGCTGCCCAGCAGAGAGAAGGCTGACGTTCAGACTGGGCTAAATGCAAAGACCCCTCTCCTGAGTAATAGCAGCTCACAAACAGCAGGCATGGAACTATCTGGACATCACAGACACTGCTGAATAAGATCACTTAGATCTCCCAGGGCTGCACCAGTCCGCAGCCTGAGAGGAGGTGGAGATGTCCAGGACCTTGCGGCTGACTCGAATTTAACTAATCTGCACTCATACATACACCGTAGAATTGTGCGGTGCACTTGAGCATGTTAAAAGCTCTGAGAAGTCCTACAGAAAAGATGTACTTACCTAATTCAACCAAATGTTTCCCAAACTCATAGTATTTCCTTGTAATCAGGTGCTGTTTAAAACATTTCTGAAGTCAGGGAGCATGTGGGAAGACTGTTAGCATTAAATGTCAGATGAATTCCAGAAAAACTGTTATTAAGTTAATGGTGCGTATTACAGTTGTCAGCACCTTAGAATTAAGGAGATGTGATATTTAATTATCCCCTGTTCTACCCTATTTCCTTCAGGCACTGAGAAGGAAGTTTAGGGGAAGCAGGCTGCATGAAGAAGTGAGTTGAAACAGAACACCATGACCATATTGACAAGCGAGGACAAAACCAGAGCAGAAATGCACTGTTGGGTGAGTGGGCTAGTGCCTCGAAGCTCCTCCCCATGCACAGAACTCAGGTGCTGTGCCCCAAAGGGCCAGGATGTCTCCCACGGCCAACCCCTCCCTTCCACACTGCTGCTGCATCTTCTGCCTCTGAGACTCAGGTCTCCCTGGGCAGCAGCCCCTTCACACAGATGTGTTAGTGCTGAGACCCATAGTGCTTTACTGCCTTTGGCCCCAAGCTCAGTCTGGCCCTAAGTCACTGTGGTTTAACACCCTCAGAATAGGGACTAGTGAGACCATAACTTCAGCCTAACACAAGAGTCCCAGCCTCCTCAGCTCCTGTCCTTGGCTCCTGCTGGGCCATGTTCCTCAGAGATTTGCCCCGATTCTACCAAGGCCTATTTTGACACAGGTGGGCCAGTCCTCTCTGGGATTGTCACGCCTCCATTCTCCCAAACACACTGGAAAGCTTAAAGGATCCTGGACCCTAAAACCCACCCATTTTACCCAGAACAGGTAAGGAATCACTTCCCACCACCACTAAAATATAAGGTGTTTCTTGCTTTTTATATGAACCACTTAAAAATAAGTCGGAGACATGAGGACTTTTTTGCCCCTAAATCCTTCATCAAAGATGGCCCCTTATGTAACTATAGTACACCAAATCTTCATCATATCCGAAGACTTTAACACTGATTTAATAGCGTTGATTAGGATACATTTCATATTCAGATTTCCTCAGTTGTCCCCCAAAGCATCATTTAGAGATGCTTCATTTTCAGTTCATCCTGGACCCGGCCAAGACCCAAGAATGGAACTTAGCTGCTTCCGTGTCTTCACTTTCCTGGGCTCTCGCTGCTTTTTTTTATTGTTTTCTCTTTCCTGGTCTGGACATTTTGGAAGAATATTTCACAGTCTAATTAGTCTTTTCATCTCCTCCTGATTCAAACTAGGTTCAATAGTTTTAGCAGGCATCATTCATGGATAACGTCCTATCCTTCCCACTGCATCTCCACAGGCAGGTGGTGTCCCTCGTTCCACTGCGGGTGCTGATTCCATCCCTTGGTTGAAGTGAAACAACACAGATACCAATCCTCAGGAGAAAGGCTGACTAAGCGCTTGTACAGCCCCACAATGGAGTGCCACACAGGCATAAAAACCAAGGAAGAGCTCTGTGAGTTAATGTGATTTCCAGATTTGTCTTTAAGCAACTTGCAAAAAAACTACAGATAGTATGCTACATTCTAAAAAGGGATATAAATGAATATTTAAATATACTTGTTTATTTTTGCCCAAAGTAGCACAAGAACAATACCTGAGAATGCTAATGACCTGTAAGAGATAGATGGGGTGGGTGGAAGACATAGGGATGAGGCTGAGATTTCGTTAAGAATTCCTTGGTGTATGGCATTAATTTTTGACATACGAGTGTTCGCGATAGTCAAAAAAGTAAAATTAAATTTTAAAAGGATTGAAAAGTGAGCTCTTACATTGACTTCACTGAGAAATGAATATATCGTATTTTTAGGACTATAAGACACACCGGACCATAAGACACACCTAGGTATTAGAGGAGGAAAATAGGGGGAAAAATGAAGCAAATTTTGTTGTAAAATATTTAATAACCGGTGACCCCACTCCACCGCCTCCCACCCTACACAGCAAGCCAGGTAAGACACACCCCCATTTCCCCCCAAATTTGGGGGGGTGCGTCTTATAGTCCAAAAATACAGTAACTGATTCAATGAATAGCATAACTACAAAAAGAAGAATAACATAGCTGATTTCATAGATAGTATAGTTACAATTGTTAAAAAAGAGTGAATAAAAGAATTGAACGAGAATGAGTTTCTCTTGACCGCTGCCGAGGCAGCAGCGCCAGTGCTGATGTGATGGCAAGCTCAGCGCTGGCGGAGGGGTGCTGTGGGAGGAGCAGGCCGTGGCTCACAGAGACAGAAAAAGCAGAAACGGGAATGTTGGGAAGGGAAGCCGCTTTCCAGTGTTCTAGTTGGTTTTTTGATGGACATTCTCATTTCTTTGTCAGGATGTACCTCAAGGCATAACAATCAGATTTCCAGACCACAGTGATCAGATTGGGCAGGATGTAAGGTTTTCTCTCAAGAAAAAATATATTGGCCATGAATCCTATTAGCATGAGTTGTCTGGGAGTTGATTGGTCCTGGGAGGCAGCCATACTGGGTCCCCAGTGGCTTGCATCCCAACAGGCAGCAGGCAAGGCTGTTTCAAGATCCATGTGGAAGGAGGGCCCCTGAAAAGAACTTAGACAACACCCGCTTTGTATTGGCCCAACAACTCCACACTCTGTAACAACTGTGCAGCAGCCACGCAGCCAAATATCCCGGGAATGGCATTTCAACTCAACAGATGTGGCTTAGAAGCATATAAGTGGCACCTACTGAGAAGGTAATGGACTTATTTCCTGGGCTCTAAATCTTGACATAGCATTTACTATCTGGATTCAGATGAAGACCATGAAAATGTACAAACTCAGACATCTCTGTCAGACAGGCCATAAAATGTTCATGTTGAATAGCTTTTCAATATCCCCACCCTCCTTTCCCCGCTCTGAGAATTAAGTGACACTGTTAGGACTCGCTGGGCGATGGGAGAGCAGATCAGTGTTATCACTGAGTTCTGACTGGGGCTTAATGAAGAGTGAGATGCAGGCACACAACGTACAGATCCCGGTATTTTCATAATTACAGGCAATATTTCACAGTGGGTTGTGTGTTAGCATCTTATCAGATGTGCAATGCAATGGAAAAAAATGCCATTTTCAGACGCCAGCACACCTGGGTGTCGTTCCAGGTCTGCCATATCCTCAGCAATACCTCAACCCTGAGTGAGATGCTTAAATGTTCTGAGCCTCAGTTTTCTCATCTATGAATGGGTTTTCCTTTTCTTTGCCTCGTGGGGTTTTGTGGATGTTGGATGAGATGATAGTTAATGTGATTAGTGGATGCCTGATACCTCAGAAGCATTTGACAATCATTACCTCTTTTCCTCCTATTTCCTAAGCCAGTCCTTTTACAAGGCAGCCAGCCACACTTCAAAGAGAGGCAAGCTGGGCAACACAGACAAACAAGAATAATAACTCCTGAATCATAATTTACCAAACCTTAAAAAATAATGTAAAAGCAGTCTTCAATTCTAAGGTCATAAAACACATCTCAAACACTATATGGGTTCCCCAAATAAAACTCCTTCCCACTTAGTTGTTTTGTCATATTTTCCCCACTCCGCATCTTCATCAACAAATTAGACTGAATTAACCACAACGCTTTATTGCAGCGCAAAGTTGGCCCAATCTGGAAACTATGTTTTAGGAATTTTATAGTTCTGAAATAGTAGTAGGGCATGCCATCTATTTATCTGGGGTAAATTATGGAAACCTAAAGGTAACTATTAAGAAGTGGGAAAGTCTAATCTATGGTACTATCCCCTAAACTTGGGCCAACACAAAGGCTCTTGCCACATCCACACCTCCCACTGCACGTGCTGGAAAGTGCCTCGCTGTGCTTTTGTGTGTTTTGGATGACGTGACCAATTCTCACAACCCATCTCCCAGGTTTCCTGCCCACTGCTCCCATCTTCAGTCATCAGCACTGGCCAACAGCACAAGATTCCATTGAGGGACAGAAAAAGCAGACTGTGGGTGAAAAACATTACACATTTTAGAAAACCTTGAATTCAGGTGAAAATGGTTGAAAATCAGGGTCTGAGGTGACTTACGATGCTTGACACTGACAAAGAAATACAGGGCTTCGAGTTACACAGGGCAACATTAGCATGTTTTGTCCCTCCAGGGAATTCTCGGGGGCACCAGTCAATGAGTGCTTTCCATGCTTTTTCACGTCCTACCTGCTGGAGTCATTTCAGGGCTGAGCATTCCCCAAACGAAATAGTGAAAAGAGCAACAAGTGCAAGGATTTTGTCAGGTATGGCACTAACTCGAAAGGGAATGTGTGGGGATGATAATCTGAGCGATGGAAGGTAGTGCCACTGCCTTTTCAAGGACATCCCAGCTGATTTCTGTTGCTGCTGCGGGTCCTGGCATGGAAACTGCCATATACAGTATGAAACAAAACAGTCGCAGTAAGAATCACTTACCCAATTAGTTTACTTGCTTTAAAAAAATGCATTCACACTTTAAATGCCAAGGTTAATTAAGGAGTGAGGTTTGAGGTCTGTGTCTATTCCCAATGATGCAGAAATTATGCTGCACAGCTAGAAATATATCAACGTGTTTGGGATGCAGCCTGGATGAGGCCCAGATAAAGCCACATAGGCACCATTGTTGGGCAGCCTCCCCCAGGGACCTCAGAGTCCAACGGCCTTGTTAAGGGAGACTGAAGTGGCCCTGAGATGGGCTGCATGGTTCCTGATATGTGTACTATACTTAGACACCACATCACCATGCAGGACACAGTGAAGACCAAGTAACCGTGCCCCTGTCACTTCCTAGCTGCATGGTTGGGGCAGACCTCCTGTCCCCATCCTCCTCAGTGTGCTCACCTCTCCAATGCGTTCACACCACCTACAGAGTTGCTGTAAACAGTCAACTGCATTTGGCCCACAATGGGCTGGGTAACACACCTGGAACATGGGACTCCTCCCTGAGTGGCAACCCCCAGAATCGATATCTAGGGACTTCTTGATTTTCCCACCAACCGTGGTCCTGACACTCTCCTCTCCTCCCAGCACCTTGTTTCAAATGTACACACACACACTGGGTCATTAATGGAGGGCTTTTCCTGGACTTCCTGGGCATGGAGTATTCATAAGAAATAATGAGCAGAGGACTCGTCATGTGCCAGCAGCATATGAGTCATTTCGGATCCTGTTGCCCTTCACTTCCTCCATTTCTTTACAAGGGCTGAAATCGTCCTGTATGTGTGTCCTATCTGAAGTGCAACTCCACATAGACCTTCGAATATAAATGAATGTCTGGGGGGTCAATTTCACCATTCTCAAGCCCAAGAATGAAAACCATGAAAAATTCTGAAGGGCTGGGCACCTCCAAGATGGCTACAATGATTTATATTTAGGTCTAACCACCAATAGAAAGCACACTGAGCCTAGACTACAATCCTGGTTTCCTCCAAGAAAATGGAGGGGAAGATCAGCATGGCTGGTGGCACCATCCAGACACAAAACAACAACCTCCACTCTCACAGCTCCATCAGACCAGCTGTCAGGAAGGAGAAGCATTGTCAATAAGCAGAACTGTAAACAACACAAAGTTTCCATGTGGACAGAGGAGGAAAAATCTAGTGGAAATTTCAACCATCCCAAAAATTAAGCTCATAAAATATTTTTGAGCAAACGACTCTGCTTTTAACAGTTATTTACTGTATTTTATAGCCCAGTGTTAACCAAGGTCATAAAAACATAATGACTTAGACTGTTCAGAAGTAGCAGGGCTTTTCAATTTTCATTCCCAGAATAGCAATGTATGGTTTGAATGTTTAGTTGGGATTATTTGAATGTCTCCAAAAATGTGCTATGAATTGCTGTAGAAATTAGAATTAATTCAACAGAAAAATAAAAGTCATTACTTCTCTCCCTTCTTCTCTTCCCTCAACTGACAGCACTGTCCTTTGTCCTCTCTGCCCCAAGCACCAGCCCAGCTAACGAGGCCGTGCCAGGCAGGAGGCACAAACTGGAATGACTCTCCTGGAGTCACCTGACATCCAAAGCAGTCATTTGTGTGACAGATCTTCTCACAGGACAGGTTTCTGTTTTTGCTAGCTTTCTGGCAGAATTGACTCTTACTGCTAAGAGTGACATAAGACAAGGTTGTTCTCCAGCCAGGCCAGCATCAGCTCCTGAAAGGTAGAAAACGCCCTCAAAGGACAGGAAGTCTGCGCCTCACCTGGGACAGGAAGCAGGAGGTGATGTTCCTGAAGGGGCCTGTGGAGCCATCCCAGCTCCAGGTAAAGGGAGAAGGGGCTCAGACAATCCGGCTGGGCACTCCCAGACTAACAACTCCAATTTAGCCCTCTTTCGTCCCTACCAGTTACCTCAGATCCCAGCCAATCCTCTCCCTCTATTTTCTTCCTTGCTCATTGCAGCCCTAGCTCACAGACCTCTGTTGGTATGGCTCATGGCAAATGGTCTTGAAGGCTCTGTTCCGGAAAAGGCAGAGGTGAGCGGAAGAAAGGAACATGCAGGTAGGAGACAAACTCCCCACTAACCCTGAAGATGAGCTGAAGGATTAGCTACCATCCTCCTTATAACCCTAAATCTGGAGGGAGGCAACAGAAAACAGCCAAATTTTGCATAGGCACTGATGAACTGCTAGAACATAGAATAGTCCTTGCCATGAAACTTTTCCAGGCCCTCTCCCTCCACCTTAAAAACAGCAAAGCGCAGAAAGAAACCAACACTTGTCAAGCACCCACTATGCTCCAGGGGCTGTGCTAAGAGCTGCGCCACTGCTCATCCACTTGCAGCCTCTCCTTGGGTGCTTAGGAGGATGGAAGCCCCCAACACTCAGAAATGCTAACCATTAGGTCACCTTTTAGAGAGAATAGCTGAGAGTCCCACCACATCTTCCTGGTTCCTGGTTCCTTCTACACCATGGCATGAGTTCTCCAGAGAGGAACACAACTTCATGACAAATGTGGTTGATCGGGACAATGTTGGACCCTGATCTGCATGCAGGGAGCAGGAGTTGTGTAATTCTCACAACTTCAGTCCAAAGGTTGAGCCCATCTGTATTTCTGAGGTGGTTGTGTATTTAAAGGGGTAGACTGAAGAGCAGTTAAACCCATAGGAATCTCACTCATTTCCCCAGGACATGATGGAAATAGCCCATCTAGGGATATTCTCAGTCTCAGCTGCAGGTGGATGCTGAGCTATTCTAGCTGTCAAACAAAGTATCTGCATCCACTGCAAATGACTACATCCAGACTAAGAAAAAGTCCTTCCAAGTTTTCATAAAAATAAATAATCCCCACTAGTATTTCCAAAATGTCTTTGCATTGTGGGCTGAGAGCTCTCTGAACTTCCACTTATGAACTGAAGGTCACAGAAAAGCTGCCACTTTTCACCATGGATACAGCACTCACCTTCACACCCCTCCTTAGTGTTCCTGGCTTGGTGTGCAGAGCAGCACTGGGGGATGCAGCTAGAGAGGACCTCAGGGGTCATCGGGAGGCAGAGAGAGGAGCCCATTCGGTGCTGCCCCTTGCTGAGGTGAGGACCTGGTCCTGCTGGTGCCCAATGCTGAACTCTTCCTACATTACAAAAGTAAAATTATAAAGGCAAAAACATAGCCATAGAATCCTAAGACTGTAAAGCCTCTCTAGCTAAGATCATAGAGTCTTTTTTTAAGTCCAGATTCTAACATAGCAAAGTAATTTAGGCAAACAGTGGGCAATTATCATTCTCGTTCCTACTGGACCATTAATCTATGAATGAGAAAGATCATCTTTGAGTACTATGCCTTTATGATATTAATAAATATATTAATAGCTGTGTAACTCATTGGAACCCCTCACTCCTGGCACCAATGTGAAGAGGCACCAGTTGGCCCCCAGAATCCACTGTTAGCTGCAGAATTTCTGAAATCCTGACACAATGTCTGTGACACCTGCTGCAGAAGTCACTACGGTGTCTCCTGGGTTCCCGGCACTGGCCTAGAGCTTCCTGCGGCAGAGATCATGTGCCCAGTCACAGCTGAACATTCAATGAGCAGCTGTTGAGGTATTTGATTGATGGGTGATGGATGGATGAGTGAGGGAGTTAATCACCCTCTATCGGGGCCAGTGTGGACGTCTGCTTCTCCTTGGTGAAAATGACAAAGATAAAGATCAGAATGCCTGGCCCTCCCACGTGTCTGTGGCCAACATGTCACTGTGGAGCTTACTGAGAAGGAGCTGTGTGGACCAGAACTGTTCTTGAAAATCCAGAACTATCCAGGCTCTATCCATATCCATCCTGAGGAATCCAAAATTTCTGGATGGAGAAGAGAGATAACAACCCAAATCTTAAATAGCCACTAGACTGGGATGAAGAAGAGAGAAAATGGACACATTTTATTAACACTGGGAGGGCCAGAAGACAGCAGTTCTGCCTGTTCTTGTAAACAGGGTCCAGAGGAATGGGCTATGTTCAGTAATCAAGGACCTCACCATCCATAATGATGACAGTAGACTTGTAATTCTCACTCTTCTACGATGTCTGCTTTGAACTTCACAGGAACTTGAAGTCTTAGCACCTTGACAACACTGATGGCCCTAAGGAAAACCTGACCTCAAGGGGCAAAAGGCCCCTCCTCCATCACCATGTGAACAACCAGGGACTGAATTTGTGGACCCAAGGAGGCTGTAGTCAGTCCTAGATACTCCTCAAAGGTCTCACACTGCAAACACACAAAGGGATATTGGGCATGGAAGGGATCAGGAAGGCAGGAAGGGCCAGAAGATGCCAAGGTGATTGATTCTGCACCAAAGTGGTTCTCAGAGTTCAGAGGGCTCTGATTTCAGCCCAGGTAACAGGAGGAGAGAAAGACAGTGCACCCAGATTAGTCAGCTCAGCTAATTTGTGCAAGATGGTACCACTTAAAAGCAATACATTGAAGAGCAATTCAACTAAATCTTCCCTTCATCATTGTTTTTAACACCCATCATGAAAGACCTACATGGGCCATGGGTGCCTCAGCCAAGAGGAAGCTTGCAGGCTCTATACTTTACAAGGGTCAATCTTGATTCTGGAATGGAAGCACCAGGACCTGAAGAGGAAAGGGAGAAGCAAGAGACAAAATCTAGACAGGAGCAGCCCTGCCCCTCCCGCAGTCCCCAGTGAGAATACCACTTCCCACCCATAGCTCCACATAAGAGTTCACATTCCCCTCCCACTGCCCCCATAAGACCACTCCCCTGTTCTCCCATAGCCCCCCAGTGAGAATGACCCTCCCTTCCCATAGCTCCCACAAGATCAGGCCCCTCCCTTCCCACAGCCCCAGACACACAGCCGGACTCTTCTCTTGGGCCGACAGGACCTACTGTTCTCTCAGTTTCCTTCTTCTCCTTTCTCAGCTGCACAAGTCTGGAGACACCTCTATGTGTCCTGGTATCCAGTGAGAGGCTGAACCCTCTGCTTCCCACTTGCAGACCCCAGGCCCCTTCAAGACTCCTCCTCTGACCCCAGGTGCTACCAGGATGAGTGTTAGCACTCATCCTGATGAGATCCTCCTCAGGATCTCCCAGAGGAGCTAGGATCCCAACATACCAGAACATAGGTGGCTTCTAAAGAGATTTGTTGAGTGAATAATGGTTGAATGGAGGGAAAGGACAGGGGTTAGTCCTAGTCTTTCTGCCACCTGGCTCTAGACCCTATCCAGCTTACATTAGTCCCTAAAGTTTGTTCCCTTCAGCAAGATGGTACCAACAGACCCTCTGGTACTCCTCCCACTGGGACAGAATCAAATGGGGAGTGTCTAAATGCAGATTCCCGGAACATAAGCCAGACTTACAAATTAGACTATCTGAGGGTGGGGATGCAGAAGTAAGTCTGCATTTAAAGAGGCTCCCAAGGTGGTTCTTCTACAGCTCCAAGTCTGAGAGCTGTTGTCTTTCACTCAGCTAAGAGGGCAAGATAAGGAACCCTGAGTCGGGGGCATCTTTGCAAAAAAATAAAATGGATCAGGGACATGTGAAACTACACAATTAGAGCTTCATCTCTTTGTCTATGTCTTTCAAACACCTCCAAAAGAACCACCTTCCCTCACACCTCAGTGTGAGTGAGGACAGCAGCTTTTGGTAGGATGTGACTTACACTGCATACATTGACTGTCTTGAGATTCAATAGACAGCCTGAAGCATAGAGGGGGTGACTCAGGAAGGGCAGGCCCTAAAACTACAGGGAAGATCTGCCCAGAACCAAAGGATAACCTTAGAGAACAGTTACATTCCTGAAGTTTTATGAGCAAAATGACTCAGCAATGGCTCCTGACTGAAGCTGCTCCTCCCCTGCAAATCCTACTGCTGTGCTCAGTGACTGGTCTACTAGGCTCTTTGCTGTCTCATGCAGTGGTCGTGACACCCTCTACACTAGAGCACTCTGGAGTCATGGTGAGGATGAGTGATATTTTGACATGGACCGGAATGCTAAGTGGGAATGTTCTCTAGTCTGAGAATTTCTGCGAGAACCCCAGAGATGCAGGCTGCAGGAAAGGCACCCTCACATTTTAAAGTGGGCTCTGGGGCTGCCGAATTCCTCCTCGAGACTCTCCAAGTATAGAGGGTTGAACAAATATGAACAAGTCTCAGTCCCAAGAATTTCATTTGGAAAAAAGGCCTTTGCAGATAGAATTAAATTAAAGATCTCCAAATGAGATCCTGCTGGACTTAGGTTGGACCCTAAACCAATGGCAGGTGTCCTTTGAAGAGTGAGCCACAGAGAGATTCAAGTCTGAGACACACAGGAGAGGAGGCCACGTGAAGACAGAGGCAGAGATTGGAGTGAAGTGACCTGTGGCCACCAGACCCCTGGAGACACCAGGAGCTGGAAGAGGCAAGAGGGATCTACCCCGCATCCTCCAAAAGGAGCATGACGTTATGATTTTATTTTGCATTTCTGACCTCCAGAGCTGTGAGAACATACAGTAAATGTCTATTGTTATAAGTCACCAAGTTTGTGGTGCTTTGCTTTGACGTCCCAAAATGCTCATACGAGACAGTGCCTGATCTGAATCCTCCACCCTCCCAGCTAATAAGAAGAAGACTGGAAACCATGAGAGGGGAGAAGGCAGTGCTCAGCCAAAGGGATGCTGGTATGGGGGAGGGCAGGAACAGAAGGAAGGGGTGTCAGCGGAACTGCTAGGAAGACTGAGGAAGTTTCTGCAGGAAGGGGACCCTCCCTCCCTAACTCAACCCTGATGAGCTGCAGAAATCAGCTTCCAACAGGAAAAAGGAGGCCCTGCTATTTGCTCTAAAGTAGCTCCCTGGCTAGTGGCTATAACTTGCACATGACTGTGATTCTGTTAACCCCACCGGAATGGAATGCTGTGCCTCTCCTTCAGAGCTGTATCAGTTCTCTCTAACCACAGCACAATGTCCTCTCTGAGACCGAAGTAGCATCAGGATGAAGGCCTTCTCTGGCTCACAGTTATGGCACCAAACATATAACACTAGTGAATGGATCATTAAGAGAGACCAAGGGCTGGACCACTGAGATGAACTGTAATAGTTACGAAATCAAATGAAACAAAGGAGGATCTGTAAACAAGCACATGGGAAGTTCAAATGGTGACGAGTTATAACTGTTAATGACCATGGTGGAGCAACCCCAGATGCTGCAGAACCTCTGGATCCTGCCAAAGGCAGTTTCAAAACCCAAATATCCATGGAGGAATCTGACTGCAGGAAACCTGAAGGTTTTTACTTGAGAATGTATTTTCTCCCCATAGTATCCCTTTTGTGATGATTGTAGGAAACCTCTGTGAATGTTTTTATAATAAGCTTCCACATTAACTTAAAGAAATTATATAATACGCTGCTTGCTGATTATAACATAATTCTGTAATACAAATTAGACCAGCCTTCAACATCTTTGAAACACAGTGTGTTAAAAATGGTACCTACAGGTTAAAAGGTACAGATTCAGAACACCAGGATTTACATGGAATTATCACACAGACTTTGATAGAGTCCGGGACTGATTCAAAAGAGCAAGTTTCATATGAAGCTGTCTCATTCTCTTTGAACGTGCCTTGATCTCTGCACAGTCATCTATTAATTATATTACAGATAAGGTAAATAAAAGTGTTGCAATATGGAGATCACAGCCTTCTTTTTTCTTGTGGAGACGAAAGGTATGGGGTCCTGTGAAGTCTGTGGGCAATGAGGGATGATAAAGGTATTCTATAGCCAAAAGCCTGTATTTATTTTGACACATGATGGAAAGATCTGAAGTTCAAGAGCTGAAAGGGGGCAGCACAGATGTGGCACAGAGGAAGGAGGTCTAGGGAGGATCCAGATTTTAGCCCAGAGCACAGAAAGGGGAATCTCAGGTTTAGAAATGTGATTGTTGCTGTTGTGTTTATATTTGATGGATTTTGATTTTCAGAGCAATTTTAGGTTTATGGTAAAATTGAGTGAAAGTGCAAGTTCCTAAGTACTCCCGGCCACACATGCATAGCTCCACTTCTGTCCACATTCCACACCAGAGTGGTGCCTTGCTAAAAACAGTGAACTTACAGGGACAAGTCATTGCCACCCAAATCCATCATTGACAAGAGATCTTTTAAAATTACTTTGATTATACAAACTGTGGTAGATAGAGTGTTCTCTGACATGGGAACCTGTCTGGGCAAATAAGAGATATCCCCCTGGGGCCCCATCACTCACAACTACATGTTCAGTGGGCGCACCCCTGATATTTTTCCATGGCTTAGGAAATTGGGACTTTCTGTTCTAAAATTTTAGGGAAAAAGTACCTTCCCTGATCTACGAGGTACAATTTTAGTCTCTACAATAACTGTTCAATGTGGTTAAGTCAAGTCAAATTTGTCTTTTGGGAAAATGGAGAGAGCCAAGGGTGGGTGTTATGTTTGGGCCTGAGTCTTCTGATCTTTACACCCTTAGGCCCTGTCCCAGAGGCTGATATTCAACACAATTTAAACAGGTGTTTGATGATTGAATGGGTCCTATGTCACTTTTTTCTTGCTCCTGATTTTGAGTTCAGTCATTGCACCTATATTAAGCTTTGTTGTTGGTGCATTTGCTTCTACTTCTGACATTCCTGATTTTATATGCATTATTTGTTAACCTTTTAGTACATGTGCCTTTACTGTAAGCATCTGAAACCATTTTTAGAGGTAGATGGGGAATAGGAAGTAAACTGAAGCCTATGTATGCTCTGGGTATTGACATTAGGAAGAACGTATTGCATTTAGGTAGAAGCCAAGTTCACAGCTTTGTGTTTAACTGTGAGTGATTATGTTTTTTGATTGCTTCAACTTGATGTGCCTTAAAGAGCTATTCAGAAAGCCCTACTTTTTTCAGCTCTGAATGAATCATTTCCTCACACAGGGTTTCCCGTGACTCATGCACTCATTCATTCTTCAAGTGCATGTCAAGTGCCTGCCCAGTCCATATACCCAAGAAAAACTGGACCACAGAGCTATGGCCTTGGCCTGGAGGATAGGGCCTTAGTCTCCCTGGGAAAGAGAAATGACTTAAAAGACTTGTAAAGTTGCCAATTGTGAGTCTATGCCCATGAGTTAGTAGAGTCAGGATGAAAGTGTTTCCAGAAAATAATTTTTATCAGTAACAACTCAGGGCTAATTTTTGGCAACCTTAATGCATATTTCAGAGAAAAAATTAAGAGATGTCTAGAGTATTGAGAAAGAAATAAGTATTTCCAGACAAAGACTTATTTTTACCACTCTCTTAGAAACCATGAACATGAAGATGGACCTTGGAACAAAGGAAGAGTAAGAAGTGGCTACAAAGACAAACCCTGGTCCTTAGATCTGAGGATGAAAAAGGAGGTGGCCTTGGCAGTCCAGCAATGCAGAGTTAAAGGAGGCTGGTAGACTTCTGTGCTACTCACATGGAGCTTCATATTGCACTGCTGAGAAGAGCTGGGGAAAAAGAGGGTGCCCACTAGAGGCTTCCCTCTTTCAGCCAACCAGCCCACATGTGTAAGGGAAACCTTGCAATTCGGAAATGCCCATCTCTATGGTGCCCACAAGGAGAAGTGGGAGGAAAGCCACAGCCCATTGAATTTCCATCAGCTTCCCAAAAAATCCCAAATAAAAACAAATAAAACATAGTTATTTCCATGGAAACACAGCTTCAAGACATGACGTTAGTCCCACTTCTACCCATAATGCCACCCCTGAGGTCCATCCTGGAAATTCCGGAGTAATTTGAGATTGACCATCCCACTGTCTCATAAGAATGAAAGGCCTGAGACCCCAGGAAGATGGGAAAAAATCTTTGATCACCTCCTGAGTATTATACACCATCCCCATGCAGGCAAATGGGGCTCTTATTAACTCACTGATTAAACCATTGTCTAGCTATCGTGCAAAACTGTTTTTCTCTATGGCTTTTCATTTTATTTATGTTTTGTTTATGCCAAGCCATAATGATAAACTGCAACAATTATCCATTTTTAGCTACAGAAAACCAAATTTCATAAAGATTTGTTTAGCTAGCTAATTTTTCTTGATCTTTTCATTAGGAAAAAAGGTGCTAAATGACTTCTGGTTGACTGCAGTGGACACAGCCTATGAAGCTTTATAATCTCACAGCCGTCTGTTATCAATGCTACAATGACATTTTGGATGAAAAATCAATTTTTTCCCTTCACTCCTTTTAACCTATTGAGCCATCTCCTTCCTTTCCTGGACTCAGATAACATAACTCACCATGAAAGCCAGACAGAAACGGCCTTGGGCATGTCCACAGGAAACTCAAAGCCATGTCATCGGCACAAGGGCCCGTGTCCTCCTGCAAAGGCTGCGTTACCCCAATGACCCAATCACACCTTTCAACTCTCTTCATTAATTCTTAAAAGTCCCCAAGTAAAGAGTCGAGTTGTTTCTGTTAATAATGCCAGAAGACACTAGTGCCAGATGGGCCATTTTGGAGAAAAAGGTTATGACTCTGTTAAACAGATGCCCAGACCTGCCTGGGCACAGACTGCTGAGTGAAGTATGGTATATGGGACACCCTTACTGCCTGTCAATTGAGCCTGTATCAGCCACAGGCACTTTTCCAAGCTCCAGGCCCTTTCCTCCTCCCAACAGTGACATAAATGGCCTATGTGCTCAGTGTAGGGATTACGTCAAAGCTCTGGAGCCAACAGCATGGGATACATGGTGGACGTGGTGATGCCACTCGGATATGCAATGAGGACCGGGGAACCTCTCCTGGTTGTTGAGCCTACACAGACCTCCTCAGCCTTTATGTCTCTGCCTGGCTAAGAGAGCACTTCACCCAAAGTAACACACCCTCCCATGACTGGTTGTACTGAGGGGACACAAAGCAGGTCCCTGGTCCCATCCTTGTAAGCACCTTTCTGAGCTCCTGAGAGGCTGGCTGCCCCCTCCCCTGCACAGATCTTAATCTGCAGAGATCGCCCTACTGAGCTTCCTGCACATCCTTCTCAGAGTAAGCCGTCCTGCATGAGCGTCAAAGCCTAACTCTACCATCTATAAACTGTGTCACCTGCACAAGTCACTTAGCTTTTCTTCACCACAGTCCCCTCATCTGCAGAGTGTGATAATAATGGTGCCTACTTCATAAAGTGGCCACAAAGACTCATGAGAGTGTTTGTTACTCTTCCTGCCATCCAGGAACTGAACTGCCAAAAGCACATCAATTATTACTGCACGGAAGATTGTGTGGTGGCCTGAGCAAGTTATCATTGTAAAGGGGTAGGATTTCCTCCCGTTTCTGAAGTGAACACGTATGCTTTCTCTTCTAAACCACTGTGCATGTGTACATGTTGTTTTATGTTTGGTAAGTGACACCATTGGGAGCTTATAATGATGGAAATAAGGTGATATAAATTACATTTTTTAAAAATCCCTCCCAGGCTACCTTTACCATTCAACAGAGAGGTAACCTTCCTGTCGGAGGAAGGTTAAAGGCTTTTCCAGTAATTCAAGTAAGAGATGGTGGATAGAAACAGGGCAATAGCTTATTTTGCTTATGCTAAGCAAAATAAGCCAGGCAGTGAAAGACAAATACCATATGATCTCACCTTTAACAGGAACCTAATAAAAAACAAACAAACAAACAAACAAGCATAATATAACCAAAGACACTGAAATTGAGAACGGGCTGATAGTCACCAGAGGGGAGAGGGGAGGGAATTTCAGGGGGAAAGGGGAAGGGTTTGGAGCAACAAGTATAAAGGACACATGGACAAAAACTATCGGGGGTGGAAATGGGAGGGAGGTGGGGAGGGCTGGGGCGGTGGGCTGGGATGGGAGTAAAAGACAGAAAACTGTACAAGAACAACAATTAAAATTTTAAAAAATTAAAGAAACAATAACAATGGAATGTAAGCAAAAGTTAAATAGTAAAATAATGATTGTCCAATATGAAGGATTTCAAAGAAGAGAAAAATCAGTGAAAGAGAAAATGTTTAAACAGCTCCAACCAGGAGGAAAAACCTAAATGAACTGTTACCTTGATTGTGGTGATGGTATCACAGGTGGGTGTCCATGTCCATATTATTCAGAATGGATGCATTACATATGTACAACTTTTGCATATTACTGTACCTCAATAAAAACTGTTTTTTTTAAAAAAACCTGAATGAATTAAACTATAGAAACAGAAAAAAAAAGAAAGAAAGAAACAGGGCAGTAGGTGGGGAAAAGGTCAGAAGCGGTGGGGTACGGGGCTCAATGACCTACAGGCTATGCAGTGAATGAAAGCAAAGAATTAAAGTAGCCCCTTTGTTTCCACACACCTGGGGGAGCAGTACTGTGGTTTCTTCCACAGGGGCCAGGGTATGGGGCCAGTCTGAGGTACAGAGGGATCGAGCTCCCTGTGGACACGTTCGTTTAGATGCCTGTTAGACACCTTGCCTGGAGCCCAGGCAACAGGGCACATATCTGGAGTCATTTGCACACTGATGCTACTTAAAGTCATCAAGTGGGTGAGATCGCCTGGTGATAGTAGAACTGGAAACAGAATATGATCCATGAAATGCCCCAGAATCAGCTGTCAGGAGTAGAAATGGCTGGAAGGAGATGACCTGTGTGTGGGAAAGGACGTGGGAAGTAAGCAGTCCTGGGAGCCAAGCTGGAAAGTGATTTCCATCTCCCAGGATGGGGCAGGACAGCTGTGCCAAATGTGCAGAGAAGCAGAAGGAAATGGAAGCAAAGGGACAACAAACAGGCTTGCACAATGAAGGTGCTGGTGAGCTTGATGGGGTCCGGATAAGGGCAAGGTGAGGAATGCAGCTTCCTTGGAGGGAACTTGGGAGACAAGAATGAATGGTGGCAAAGTACATCTGGGTTAGATAAGTTCTGAACACGTTTTGAGTGAAGACATAGTTAAATGGGGACATGAGATCAAGGTAGGACACGTGTTAGTTTTAGAAGGGGGATATTAGAATATTATGGTTGTATGCAGATGAAAATGACACAGAGGGGAGAAAAATAAACCTGATCTTGTAGCAAAGAAAGGGTCATGCATGGTAGAGCCAGCTGCATCTGTATATAGAGGAAAAGACACAAGGTCCCCAGGAGGGATGGGAATCTGGTCTCAGGCAGAGATGCTTTCTTCCTCTTCCTCCTCCCCCCTTCCTTCCTACCCCATCCCATCAGAGGAAAGGGTGGAATGGTCATAACCAACAAAGGACATGCCAGGCTCAGTGTTAGGTGGTTGGAGGTGACTCTTATCTGACGGGGGTGGTCAACAGAATGGGGATGTTGAGGCTTTAGGAGAGAGATGTGTGAAGTCACTTCATTAACAGAAGCACCAGTCCTTGCAGTGCAAAGGCAGTAGACTGTACTTTAATTTCAACAGTGGCTCACCATGGCCAACCACAGGCTTTGAGGGACTCCCCACAGGAGCAGTTTCTCAGTGTGTCCTTTCTTGCTCTACATCCTTCTGTAGGTAGGATGGCTAGAAGGAAAGGGTGGGTAGACACTGTGACTTAACAGCTCAGCCCCTCTGCCTGTGCCCACCCCACCTGTCTCAATGACACTTCCTTCCTCCTGAAGACAGAGCTCTCTGGCCACCTCAGAATCTTAAAGAACAGGATGCTTGCCTTTGTACTCTCCACAACATCCTCCACACAGCACGGGATCTAGTCTGGACCAGTGTGACCCCAAAATAATAATTTTATGTTTATTTTTAGAAGCTGAAGTTTGCTGTTGGGGGCTTTTATCTGAGATATTAGCCTGCTGACCAGCTTGGAGGGTTCGGGGACACGAGGACATGGCCACTGCCACCAGAAGGGTTTCACTACAGGTGGACAAACACATAAAGATGCCTCATGATAGTTTGTTACCTACAAGAGATGCAGTTGGGCAGAGTCCACATGGGCTGGCCCCTCAGCATGCATATCTTCAGGTCTATGTGCATTTAGATGAGATGGCTTTTCATCTCCAAGTGGAGCTTTGACTACTTAGCTCTAAATTCTTCTTTCCCATGCTCTCATGTCTGTCCCGATGCACACCCACCATGGTATGGGAGTGGATCTGTACGTTGGATCTCCACATGCTCACCCTGCACCTCCCACATGGGCTGGAACACACACATACAGGAATCACATCTGATTCTAAAGGACAAATTGTGTTTAAGTCTCAATCTCAAGAAAATACAGTGCAATTAAGTTTGTAACTTTAAGTAAACTTTATTCCAAAAATATTTGCAGTATTGCATTTTTTTCTGATTACAGAACTCATCTTTCTCATTTAAAAATGTCAGATGGTGTTTAAATATATTGCAGAAATCATTTCACCACATATGTAAGGTGTTGTACGGATACCTTAAACTTACACAGTGATATATGTAAAGTATATTCAATAAAACTGAAAAAAATACAAAAACAGCAAATAAACAAAAGCATCAGAAATTTATGTAAGGGTAAAGAAGAAACATGAATCAGTGGCATACCACTATTTAATAGGGAACAATTAATAGTTTTGTGAATTTTTCCCCAAGCTCTTTTTAGTGTATATATGGGTAAATATAGAAATATGGCTACATCTAGATTTTCCAGGATTGAGATCAAATCATTAAGACAGTCAGTACTCATCTTTTGTCACATAACATTAAATTATAAATATGTTCATACTATTAACTTTTTGAAACTTGTCTTTCAATTACTGCATACTTTTCCATTGGGTGGTTGGATCAAAATCCATTTAATTAATTTCTTCCTTTGAGACTTTTGAGTCCATATTTTACTCTCATAAATAATGTGATGAACACAGATCTTTCCCTGAAACTCTTAAGAATTTCTTTAAACCCTTCTCATCTCTCCTTAGAGAATGCTTCCGTATACTCTTCTTTCTTATACTTTCATTCATTTCTCTTCTTTTTCTTTTCTTTTTTTTTTAAATATAAACAGGAAAAATGCCCCTGGATTGCTCTGGGGTTCAAAGTCAAAATTAATGTTGTTGCCTTTGGGGAAAGGCCAGGATTAAGAACAGAAGCAAATGCAGAGCCGGAGGTCGGGACGCGAAGTCAAAGACAGAGCCATCTGGGTGGATGCTGGGCTCTCCATGGATTTAGAAATGTCAGCCGCCTTGAGGTAACAGAACTGGCTCTTCAGACCCCACCTGCTCCCTCAGGTCTTAACAATGATGAAACTCAAGAGTCTGTTGCACAAAATCTGTCCTGGTGACACTATAACCACAGATGCCACACACAGTGGGGGTGGGGTGACAGCGTTACATTTCTCCTTGAATGGTTGAACATTTCAGTTTCATCTGTTATGGTTTGAAGCTATCATATTAGGAATCTATAATTTAGTCATTTAGCTTTTAAAACAGCCCCTCAAATTGGTATTATTTACTGAAAGGCAAACAGCAAAAATGGAGCAAATATCCCCTAAAAGCATGCTTTTTGGGCAATTAGGAAAAAAGCCCCAAGGAGCAGTGTGCACCATACATATTCAGCAGGTAAGACTAGTAACCCGTGTGCTCAGCCCATTGGCATGTGGGGCTGTGCACAAAGGGACTGTATAGTTACACCTTTTATGTGAATTCATCCTGAGCCTCTTCATGTGTGTATGCAGGAAACAATATATAACACTACCATTTCAGAAGTGTTGGCTGTGCCCCCTTGGACTCATGTCCAAGGAGGGTGGGCTCCAGGCTGCACTCAGGAGTGGGATCATCCAATTCTTTCAATTCCTTAGAAGTTCAAGATCCCGTGACAGAGGATTCCATATATCCCAGTGCCCAATTTTGAATGCACAGAGTCCCCCTGAGCTCCCCAACGTGCATGTGGCTCAAGCTGCTTTCTGACAACAGCATATACCCAGTGAATGGTCTAGGTAAAAGCTCCAAACTCACACCACTTCCCTTAAAGATGAGCTAGCTTCCTTTCTGGATGTCCTAGGCTTTCCTTTGTGGTTGCTTGTTTCCTTTCTTGATCAGTTGCTCAATACAGATGCCTTTTTTTTTTACCTTCCTGTGATTGAAATGTTAAGTAGTGTGCATTTCAGGAAGACAGGTAGGTCCAAGGCTGATCTGCCCAGCTGCGATTCGAGTTTTCTCCTTGTATGGCATACAGGTTGGAGACAAAGAGCCTTTCCAAGGGTTTCCTAAGGAGGGAAAGGCAACTGGTCTGCCTCCATGTCTTTGTGCCTCTTTATAGCTCTGGTGTAAAGTGTGAGTCAGCCCTGGTTTCATTCACGGCCTTGACCTGGTATTTTCTTGCAACTGATTTAAAAGACATTAGCTCCTACAAGCTCCTTGGTGGGAAATTAAGCAAAACTTTGTTTGAGAAGAAAACATGAGGAAAAGAATTATGCCAAGAGACCTGGAAAGGAAAGCAGGCCCCAAAAGGCAGTTTTTCCCCGCCTTTTCTTGGCAAAATCAACAGTTCCTCTGGTTCTTTATTTCTCAGTGCCTGGCCTGCCATCTGGCTTTTAAGTGGTGACTGTGAGTTGACATCAGAACAGTGATTGGCCTTGCTGCGGGTATGCCAGGTTCACGGGCATGTCTGGTGAACACTGCAATGTAGGTGACAGTGGCTGTTGCTTTCATGCCTCCTCCCCGCCCATGCTGACCCAGAGCCTTCGCCATAGGGGAATGGTCCCCATGGTTCGCATTCCTACCCTGCTGAAGCTCCTCAGGTTTCCAGGAAATAGATCATAGATGCAGTAGTCCCTTCTCATCCTGGGCACACACGGTTTATACACAAGCTGTGCTGTCTTCTTTTCTTGTCCTGCTCAGACACTGTGGAACATGACAAAACTACATTGCATGGAATTACAACATGAGGCAGGTGCTGCTGTCCAAAAAGCCTGGTGCCCTCATGAGCCGTGAGGCTTCCAGAAGCTGACTCCCACTTCACTTAAAGTCCTTTCCAGTCCCCATTCAGAAAACATGATGTCAGGGCACCTTTATTTTAATTTGGTAACATTTCTGTTTAATGCACATGCCAGTTATAAGAAAATTTGGATCGCCATCTCTTTGCAATAATTAATTACAATAGTAATAGTAACTGGACACAATCATTGAGGATCAAGTGGAATTTAGGGACCTTTGATTCCCTGTGAGCTAAATGTCCCAAATGCAGATGATCACAAGGGTAAATTCCAAATACCTCACTCTTGCCACTCTGGGTGGAAGCTTAACACAAATGAGTAACACAGGCTGGCATGGAGAGTACCCATTCCTTCTGTCTTTGTTATACTTCAAAATGCCCACCAGCCATTACCAAGTGGGTGGGTCCTTATAGTCAAAATGACATCAGCCAAGGAGACATGAGTTTGGTTTAACATGGAACATTTTTTTCTCCAGTAAGGGCATCTCATAACTCTGTAGTGAACTGGTATCTGCAATATAGACAGCAATGAAGTGAGCAAAGTCATGGACTAAGAAGCCCATTCAGCCTGGACACCCTGAGGAAGCCCCTGGGGATGACCACCTGTGTGCCATCAAAGGTGGACACAGTCCACACTAACGGAGTTAGGGGGCACAGGAGAAACTTACTGGAGAGACAGAGAGATAACACAGCAATGTGTATGTTCAGAAGATCCAACTGCAACTTTGGAGAGAATAGATTTTACTTTGTGGCTTAATGTTATTTGCCCCTGCAAAAGCCTATTGCTGGAATCAGGGAGGCTCAGCTACCCAAAGCTGAGGTTTTGGGGGAAAATCTTCCTGTGACAGAAGGTTGGTCTCTGACATAATCCCCATTTAATAAATCACATTTTTTACCACAAAATTACACACTCTTCAACAGCATCCTTATGTTCAAAGACATATTGTCATGATAGAACCACCGGCCTGCCCCCAAACAAGATTACGTAAACATCCTCAGAGGATGGGCATAACATTTTCATTTATAGGAAAGATCAACTGTCTGTCTGAATTGGAAACTGGCTTATTTTCCATTTACTATGGTGCATTATTAAAAATACACTCATAAAACTTTAATATTTATTCCATGTTCTGTTATTAGGACACACATCTTGGACACATCACAGATGATGAGAAAGAAATAAATTATTGTACTTATTTTGTAGTGACCTGAATTTAGCATCAGATGTGAGAATCATGACATGAAATTTTGGTAGAGAGATAAAAGTCAGACCACATGCGGCCTGATATCTGTGGCAGATGTGGTCTTCAGAGGGGCGCTGGCATTTCCTCCGGACGGGTGGATGTGCTCCTCCGATGTGGATGTTAACATGATTAGCAATGAAAGTATGCTTTGTTCCTCTGCCTTCACATGGTCTCAATATTGGCAGTTATCGTTTACTTGTATTTTTTAAATCATACATTATCCCGTCCCTTGGACAGATGCTGCCTCACTGCCATTTAGAGCTCTACCATACAGACGACGGTTCATAAATTTCCAGATCCATGTGCTAAAATTAAGTGCAGTGGGGTGTATGTGTTTCCTTTTTACTTAATCCAACTATATACCTATGCATCCACCCATTCCTACACATACACTGAATAACTGACTTTCTCTGTGGGTTCCTATGGTTTTCGGCCTTAGGATGATTTTTCTTAGTGCCCACACCCCCTGCACATAGCTGTCTGCCCCCAGACACCCATTAATTGACTGCAAACACAACTTTATTGCGAAATGACTGCAGGTTTATTAAGCAACTGGATTTACAGGCAATAACATAATCAATATAACATTAATATAGCACATAATTAAATAAAATTCCGACAAGGTCCTGCCTGTATCCTGAAATATACAGAAGTTAATTGTTTTCACCGATGGCATTAACCAGAGGGATTTGAAACCGAACTTGGAAGAACAGAATCCCCAGTTGTTCTTATTTTTTAAAAGTATTTCATGGATGCGAAGAGGAAACCATCCCCGCAACCCACAGGAACGCTGTATCAGCAGGAGCTCCCCCACCCACCCGGACCTCTCTCCCAGGCCCTAGGGGACTGCAATCACTTGGATGACTAGTGCTCTCAGGATGGACGAAGGGGCAAAACGCAAGTAACAAATTGTATTTAATGTGTTTCTCCACCAGTAGAAAGAGGGTCGACCACCGCAGGCTCTTGGAAAGTTACCGTAGAATGGGCCACATCTGCTCCAACATGGAAGCACACGATGCTCCTGGAGGGAAACCAGCCGGCATGATTTCCAGTCATGTGTTTATGTTTAAAATCCAGGGAAATCCCTTCAGAATGCTTTTGCAATGGGCCCAGAAGGCAAAATACTATGAGAAGGAAGCACGTGAAGTGGGAGTAAGCGTGGCACATGCACAGCCCCTGGGACATTTGAAAGATAAACACCGTGGATGGGAGTGTCCTAAGGAAGGTTAACTCCCTGCCTCCACACCCCTCTCACTTAGCTCCACCTCTTAGCCCCACACAACTCCCCGGGTTGCCTCTGCAATTTTATAACTTGGAACTCATTGCCTTTGCATTCTGTTTCCCTTGTTACCACCAAAATTAAGTATTTAGTTTAAGCTAAAGTCAGTTTGTTTCTGAGCCCAGTATTGCTCCAGAAACAAAACAGTCGCTATGAGCTGAGTGAATTTCAGCAGGTCCTTACAAAGTCTGTCGGAGTGAGCACATCCTGGAGGCGCAGTATTTCAGGAATGAGAAGCCATTTGCATGCATTGGGTGCAAAGATGGCCTGCATCTGGGCCATGGTGTGAATGATGGTGAGTTAGCATCATAACGGCAGTTAGCCAGGCCAGGAGGATCTGGGAGCCCAGGAGGCCAAGAGGACATGGATGACAGCCACTCTGGCCCAATTCTAATTGAAATGGAGACTACCTGATGGATCACACCAGAGTCACAGGGGATGAAGGCTGGCCCCAGGACAGGAGGAATAAGAGGGTCTGTTTGGGGCAGAAGTTGAACCTGGTGCAAGTGGGCCAAGCCCTGAAGATGAAAAAAGGCAGCAGCCAGCTCTGATGATGCACCCAATTCATTTCACATCTCCCCCAGCCCTCTGCCTCTCTGATCAATGCAGGTGTCTTCACCCTCCTGAAGTCCTATGGGATGGGCGGACACAGGGTCTCATGTGTCCTTGTACAGGCTCATGTGCTCACACTGGCCACCACAGTCCCCTGACTGGACATGCTTCCTTCTCAACATCCTCAGACAGAGATTTGTGGGTCCTGAGAGTGTTCACTTGACCTGATAGGATTCATTCTCCTACCTTTAAACTGAGGCTTTTGTGCCTTAATGAGTCTATGAGTTTACAAATATGATACACAAAAAGTTTGGGATATGAAACTTTCCCCAGGTAAACAGATCTGCACGCCGATAAATAGGAAGTGGGGGGGTCTGTGGGCTTAAACTATAGGGCTAACAACTATACCGACCACATTAGCAGTGCTGACCCCCCCTCCTGATCGGTACCTTCCCCATGCCACCACAGGCAGACACTCACACACACATAAACATCACGTGCACATTTCGTTCACTGAACTGTAAGCACCAAAAACTGAGGTACTATTTAGAAAGGTCAGTGGATCTCTCACATGATAGAACAAAACTTACAATCATGGACGTGGAAGACACGTTCTAGGATGACCTGTGCCCGCAGTCTACACCTCACTGGTTCCCACAAAGCCTTGTAACCAGCCTGGATCCACTCAGGGATGCCCTGCTGGTGTGAGAGAAGCCAAAGGAGGTTTGGGAGAGGCAAAAAAATAGGGAGGGGAGCATGGAGGGCAGGATCATCACCCCGGGTGGAAGGGAGACCTGGGGAACCGGGATGCTAGAAGGGACTGCATGACTTCAGAACCATAGACACCCTGTTGCAAATGAACATGTCTGAGAAAAACAAGGGACTTCTCCCCACAGATAGAATATGAGAAATGACATGCTAGTTTGTCCTATTTAGGCGTAAAAAGACATCATTGAGAAAAAAATAGCATTGCCTACTGAAGCCAGTAAAATTACAACCAGATTTTGAGAAGACACTGGCTTTGGGATGGACCAGCTCCATCCCCAGGGGTTAGTGGTGGATCTGAGGGTGATGAGGTTCACCATGGAACTGCGAGCTCTTCCACATGGAGGCACACGTCATGGGACAGCTTCCAAAGCAAAGGAGCCCTAACGGCTCAGACAGGCACATGTAGTGCTCCGGGAGGGACAAAACGAGCCAGAACCTGCTTCTGTTCTAATGGAAAGGTTGTATTCAGGCAGCACAGAGGGTGGTGAGAAACCTGGGCTTTGAGGTGCTTCCTCACTCCAGTCTTCTCAGTCTTAAAATTAAATAACTAATAACACTAACCTCACTGCCTCATCAGAAGATTAAATCTTCTATTACATGTAAACTACAAGTACCACCTGGCACCCAGCCATTGCTCATTAAATGTCAGGAATTCTTGTTATCTTCACTCAGGTCCAAGATAATAGTTTGTACTCGTGAGTTCTAATACCAAGTTAACTGCTGTCCCCTCTGTCTGCTTATGTCCGTGTAAATGGCTGACAAGCACGCATGGGAAGGCATTTTGAAGTCATCTGCTCAAGGCTGCGCAATGGTAGCCTAGGTTTTAATTACCCATCGTCGTATAAATCACTTCTACCATAGCACTGATTTCTGGCTTACCAAAACGAGAATTACATCAATGAAATTCTAACCATCAGTGGAATTTCAGAGAGCATTTTTATACTGCTGATGACCATCGCCCTCAAATCAGAGGTCGGCAGATACTGCCAACTGCCCTGACTTCTTCAAAGATTAACATGCTCCTAACGCAAAAGAAGGCATTTTTACAAGGTTGATACTTCCTGAAACGTGTGAGTTAAAGACTAGCAATGTGCGACATTAGGGTAAGGAGGCTGTGTGCCGCTGAGAAAACACGCCCTTCTGGTGCTGGTTGCTGGCCTGCTAGCAGGGACAGGGATGCGGAGAGATTTCTGAACCCTCAGAGGCATTCCTGCACATCAAAAGCGACTCCAAATGAAGAGCTGACTCTGATCATTGTAAATAGATCAGAAACATGTGCATTGAGTCCATCCCCTTAAATTACGGCTGGGTGTGCCCAAATGCACAGCGTTTGAACACCTCAAACTTTCTAAAAATATTTGGGGTTCAAAGTAAGCCTTTTAAGGGAAATCAAAGCCATATGTTTCTGATTCATTTATACATAGCTTATCAAAACGGTGTTTGTTTGTTTGTTTGTTTTAAACAGATACGTGGTTTCCAAAAAGATTTGGAGTCTTTCTTAAAGTTAAAAAACAAAAAACAAACAAAACAAAAACCTCTTTCTTAGAAACGGGAAGTATTTCCCCAGGGAAAATGAACTTCAGTCCCTAAAGATGAGGCTAGTTTCAAAGTTGGCTAAGAAATTTTTCTCTACCTTTATTTTTAAACAACGGTGAGAGCGACTGAGGAGGAGAGTGGGTGCAGGAACTTAAGGAACTTTCCATTTGGCTTCCCCCTGGGAAGGTCTTGTCCTTTGTCCTGAGTCCTTCATTAGTCTAGCTGTGTTCAGCACTCTGCCCTCCTCCTGCACTCAGATGACATTGCGACAGTAAACTGTCACTCTTGCAACCTCAGGTGCCCTGTACCACTTTCGATCAGGTTGGTTGTGACTGGATGAGAAACTGTCATGCATGCATCCTTAGCTATGTCTGGGGCAACTGATATCTACGTTTTGAATTATCAGCTGCATGAATAGTAAAAAGGAAAATGTTGTGCACAAGTAAAGGTTAAGTAAATGCACAAATAATCAGCAACCCTCAAATGAAGGAGAGATCCACAGAATGGACTGCTTGGGGCGGGGGGGACTGGAGGGCCCAGAGGTGCTGCTGCATGACGAGTGTCGGACACCATGCACTTAGGCCCCCCACCATTACCAGGGGCAGGTAACACTGCATTATCTTTGGTTTTACAGTTGGGAATTAGTAAATGGCCCTGCTGGCCATGAATGCAGTGGGATGTCAAAAAAGATCTCCTGTCCTTGGGCTGCTCTGCACAGCCATGGATGGGACACGTTCGCAGTGACCAGTGTGGCCCCAAAGGTCCTGCCAGGGTACAGCATTGCAGGGGGCACTCTAGAGGATTGCCTCCCTCTGACAGCATGAATAATTCTTATCATTAAAGATGAACTTGTTTAGTTCTGCAATCCTTTAGAACCTTCCAGGAAATGTGACAGACACTAGAGCCTTTTAACAGAAGCCATTTACAGCAGCTTGGGATCCACAAGGTGTTTCTCCAAGTGAGGGCTCTATGCTCAGCTTCCGAATTATCACAATGCAGAATGCAGATTACTGGGGTACCCACACACCCTCCTGAAATAGGGATGGGGAGAGGCCTGTTGTTGAATATGCATTTTTAAAAGACATCTCCCTAAGAGTCCTGCTGCACCGTGCTCAGGGAGTAAAGGGGTTGAGAAGTATCTAGGAAAGAAGACAGAGAGAGGGCAGGTCACCCGGCAGGAGACATTCAGTTGTGGGCTGCTCTCTCTCTCTCTCCCTCTCTCTGTCACCCATGCCCCCCGGGGCAGCATCCTGAGCTCAACAATCAGATAACTCCAAGTCTCCCTGGTTTTCTGTCTGGACCTGGAGATGTAGTGCCAGTCAGGCCTCGACATGTATGTTCTTTGGAGAACAAGCAAGGGGTCCCTTTGTGTCTCATGTCTGTGTATGTGTTCCATGTGTGACTAAGCCAAATGAAAGATCTTCGTTCTGTGCTGTCTGGCCTGCTCCCAGACCCAGATATGAATGAATGAATGTGGTGCCCTTCCTTCTCTCTGCCCTTTCCTCAGACCACTTGATTCCTGGATTCTAGGGGCCCAGGCCTACCACCTGTAAGCTGAGGTAGGCCTGGCCATGAGACCACCCTAATCTGCCACGCCATGGCACTCCCAGAGACCACTGGCGTTCTCCCACACACACGACTTGGCAAATACAACAGTAAAGGTTCTAGTGTCTGTTCTTGCTGCTGCAGAAACACCTGATGCTTCTGTGGGCACATAAAAAAGTCAGACAAGTGTGTTCTTTTGCATATGAAACAGAGCTATTTTCCTAAATGAAAATGTTACACTGTCAGCATTACATTATTTTTTCCCACACATAAGGTGTTGTCTGCTGAGTTACCAGAGCTAAAATTTATAAACTCCACCCCAACACAGAGCTGAGCAAGAAAATCAGACTGCTGACCTCCAAGGGCCTTAGAAAGGATTCAGAGAGAGAAACTCATGAAACTCCTCTAGGAAAAAATAAATAAAAGGGACGTGGGAACCAAACCTACACTGCACTGACGGCAACCCACATGCAATAGCCAGCAGCGAACTGCCCAGCGCCAGGGACAGAACATGAGTGGCAGATCTTAATTCGGAGGCCAATCAATCGCAAGATATCCCTACACTGGCTCAGTTGGAGGAGTAATTGCAACTGCATCAGAATCTAGGCATCAGTGGTCTAATAAAAGAGCAGGGAGGAGGAAGGACTCCTTTTCATTTATTTATATCTGAGCTGGGAGCCGTGCAGAGTGCACAGGACAAAGATCTGCCCACTCAGCTGAGTCACACGTGGAACACGCACACACCACATGAAGTCACAAGAGTCCACACAAGACCTACCCACCCAAGGCCACCGGAGGCCCCACTGGGTGCATCCTAGATGAGCAGGTAGGACCCACCTTTTTCTTGGTATGCTCACATGGCTGCGAGAGCATCAAACCACTGACCTCAGCCAGGGGACTTGATATCAGGTGTGGGGTAGGGGGACCATCTAAGTACATGTTTCAGTCAGAAACCAACTGCAATTCCAGCCACATGTCTGTCAGAAAGTGGTTCCACTTGGAAGCAATAAATAAATAAATGCATGCACATATAAACAAATAAATAAGAACTCTGTGAAAGAGGATAGGAAGGTAAAGGTCTCACCAGGAACTTGGACTTCTCCTGCCCAGCCTCCTCAGAAACCCCATGTTTTCAATTATGCCAGACTGAATCTATATTGATGCTAATATGTTTGCATTGCTGGCTTTCATTTTATTTTTTTACAACTCACCACAGGATAGCAAAGTCAAAAATATACCATTCTGATCAACAGGACACATCTGTGGTGGATCCACACAGAAGCAATTAATTTCCTGGTGGTATTTTTACACTGGGGGCCTGATGCAGGTCCCCATTATACAAACAAAAACTCCAGACAGCTCCTGCTGCCTGATAAAAAATAAATCAGATTGCGGAGGGCCGTTTGGCCTAGGACTGCTACAGGCTATGACTTGTAATGAGGCATCCCAACACTAATTATGAAGCTTATTAAAGAGAATTGTCCAACTTGTAGCAAAGTGCATGCCGTAATCATGTTGGAGGAGGCAGGCCTCCAGAGCCAGCAGAGTGGACAGAGGGTGCGGATCAAATCACAGAAACAGTGAGATTGTTCCGGCAAATTGGACCGGATAAACCTGATGGAGGGGCAGGTGAGAATGACAACCTCTGAGCTGTAATTCGCACATCAGAGCCTTGCCGCCTCTGGAACATCTGCCTGGGAGGGGCCAAGAGGCCTCCAAAGCAAACATCCACAGCACAGTGTTTTATTTGCTATCACCCTTATTCTGAATTTTCTCTAAGGTTGCAAAAGCAATATTTCAACATACTCTTTCAGGAGGGTGGGGGGAAGATTAATAAAGATGTTAAGAGGCTGAACTGCTGTGAGATTTAATTATTCCCCACAGGACTGCCCCAGCAATCTGCTGACATTTAGTCCCGACCTTGCAAATCCTCAGTAAATATTAATATATCAACTCAAACAGGGACGGTGATTCTGTTGGTGCTCGGAGCTCGGAGATTCGCCGCGGCGGTGAAGAAGAATGTGTGGGCTGCAGACATCGGCGCTTTGATTCCCCTTCTGCTGCGCACATGAGCTGGGAGCCCCGACAAAATGGCAATGTTGCTCCTCCGCCACAGCTGCCGAGTGACACTTCAGATGCGTGCGCGTCCCTTTGTACAGCCTGCTGGAACCATCCCAAAACCACAGTGGCAAGAGATTAGAGAGGAGGGAGAGCAGAGACCGGAGAGGAAGAATCGCACTTTATTATCTGGAAGACTGGAAATGTTAATATTGCCGAAGGTCCGCCCTCCAATGTGAGTGGCTTTGCCAGAAGCTTGGCCCAGAAGGAGGACCTTGCAGGCCTCACTCTTAGGGCCCTGGGGCTGTGCTTCACCTCCCAGGTCACCTTCTGCTGCCCTCTGTGACCAGGTCTACACCATCCCACCGGCACATCTGACCGTGGAAATGGCCTGTTTTGATTGAGGGTTTACTAAAAAAAAAAAAAAAAAAAGACCTTTTATTTTTTTTTTGAAAAAATGTTGCTGTATATGTGTTGTAGGTATTTTTGGAGACTTTGCTTTCCTTGCCTCAGTTTAGATATCTATTACTGGATGTCCCCTCATAAATATTCCGCAGCTGCCAGTGGCTGGGTGTCTGCTGTGGGCCGAGGCGGCCTCCGAAGTCCATGGGTGTAAGAAAGGGGCTGCCTTTCAGAGGTGCTTGGCTGCAGTTAATGCGTGATTAATTTTATTCATAAAAATGTTAATCATTTTATTGTAGGATCTTTTTAACATTCTGTGCAGCAAGCACCTTTTTAATTTCTCTTGCCCACCGTCTCCTAGATGTATTTAATATTTTCAGACATTGCTGGAGCTAACCCAGGACCTGGCAACTAAGCATACGTTTAAAATTCAGTAACAAGCAAAGCTACAGCAACGACAAAAAAAGCAAACAGAGGAAGACAGGCCAGGACTGCAGGTAACCAGCTGGGCTGTGGCCACGGGTGGGGTATCCTGTAGCCTGAGCAGCCCAGGAGCCCCTCCCCAGAGCACCTGAGCTCAAAGCACAAACGCACAGAAGAGAAATCCAGGGAGCTCGTTCCCTGGTCCACAAGGCAGCCTGAAGTAGAAGGAATAAATAAAAGCCTTTTGGTTTAGAGGATTTAAACTGTAGTCATGATTCCCACCACCCCTGGTCTGCCACTGAGCCAGAGCCTGGACCCTGGTAAGATCAGTGGGGCCTGTGGGGCTGGTGGGGAAGGTGGGGATGGTGGGGATGGGGGCAACTGGGGTAGACAGACTGAGGCCAAGGCTCACTGGGGGCAGCACTTTTCCCCACATGACCCCTGATGCAGCACAGGCTACTGCAGTCCCCACATTCAGCTGGAAAGCTCAGGAAGCTGGATAAAGGGAATAAGGGATCAGAGACACCCAAGGCATCCTCAGAAGCCAAACAGCACAGGAGCAGAAAGGGCTGCCACTTGCACCCCGCCCACCGGAGGGATGTAGAGGGTTGCTTGGCCTCTCCTCTGGCCAGGCCACTGCCTTTTGCCTGCCTCTCAACCCTGGGAGTACTGGTCTTTCTTGCACTGGGCGTGTGGGTGGGGGACAGGGGACTGGGGCGGAGGGATATGTTGACTCCAGCTGCATGCTCCCCCTGAGCCAGTTCAGGCCAACAGTTTGGCGGGGTTCCCAAGACTTGGCTGGAGTGCCATGGGTTCCTGCAACCTGAATATGAGATGGTGAGGTCATCCAGGCATGTGGGGCCCCTCCCAAGTTCATGGACACCTCAATTCTCTGACTTCCCATTGAAGGCAATTCCAGAACATTAGGCCTTGAGGTCTTCTCAGCCTGGGCCACAAGGTGACTTTCCTGGGTGTTGGGCCTCTTCCTCCATTGTAAACAAATGATGAAAAATAAATGTCATAACCATGTTGGTATAAAGATGAATATATTGATATTATATAATAACAAATAGTCTTCCACCTAAAAGTTCTTTTTTTTTCTGTTTCAAAAGAAATGAAAGCATTTTTATGGGCCTCTAACAGTACTGTGGGCCTCAGACCCAGTGCTCGCTGACCTGACAGGTCAGCTGCCCTCAGAGGGCCTGTCTCAGGCGTCCTTAGTGGGAGGGAAGGGAATCTCTATCCAGCTTCAGAAGCAGGGGCACAAAAGGCCACCAGCAGTCCCCACGGGATGACCTTCGGAGGCCTTTCAGCTCCAGAGCTATAATTAGAACCCCGGCTCCACAGGGCTGGAGAAAGGCTTGTGAAGCTCTGCCTCCCCAGCTGAGTGGGCACCAGATCGCTGGGGAGTTTTCACCTGGAGACCATTTATCAGATGTCCTGGGGTGGGCTGCCATAGCCCACGAAATGTTGGGGGGTGAGGTGTTACTCCCCACACAGGCTCAGGGGCATCTCCAGGCAGCCAGGAACTGCCACCACTCCCAAAGCACACAGGCCCCCATGTCCTGGCTCTGTCTCCTGGCCACCCACCTTGGATTGGAGACCCAGGGCCACACCCTCCCCTGCTTGCTCTCTATACCTGGAGCTCAGTCCCAGACAGCTAGATATGGCAAGGCTCTCCCCCAGGACACCCTGAGCATGTCAACTTGCTGGGCCATAACGCCTGAGCACAGTATAGGGTAGCCCTAGCTTCCCTTTTGGGGTCCCAGGAGCCTGAGTGCCCAGTAGACTCATATCACAGTGCTGGGTCCTGCGACATGGCCCATGCAGCACAGGAGGTGGGCAGAGACTGCCAAATCCCCAAGACCCAGTACATCAGACCTTTGAGGAGTCATCGACCCCCTCCCCCACCACACCCAGCAACCCTCCTTGGGCTGGGCTTCCTTCCCTCCTTTCAGACACCCCAACTTTTCAACTCCAGGGTCAAAACCATATTCTTTTTGGCAAACTGAGCCCCATCACTTTCCAGTGAGCATTCAGGGCTCCAATCTCCCCAAATCAATGTCCATAAATCCATGATCTCCACCTGGCAGCCCCAGGCCCACCATGACCCTGCCTGGGGGAGTCAGGAAGCCACTAGCTTTTGTGGAAAGAAAACAGAGGCTGGGGAGGACTGGAATGGAAGTGCCCAGGTGGGGAGAAGAGTTCTTGCAAAGGATCCAGGGTTCCCAAACCCCCATGTAGGGCCAAGGGCACCCTGTGAACCAGAGCCCAACCTGCCTTTTGTCTCTCCTTTCCTTTTCCCCCACCCTCCCCCGGTCCCTCCTCACTCCCCCCTCACTCCCCCCCTGGCTTCCTAGCTCTCTGGTAGAGTCCCATCTACAAGGACGACTGAAACTTTATAGGGCATGATTCATCGGGTGGCGCGCCCCTCAGAGCCACGGCGCGTATGACATTAATCAGTGTCAGAACACTAAAACCAAGATATGAATATGAATTCTCCATATTGCAGGCGAGATAAATGTGCTGGGGAATATAATTGATCAGAGTGGGGAGAAGAGGATAGTAGGAGCAGGTTTCAGAGACTCCTGCCAGTCAGGATTTGGGGCAGGGCCTGAGCCCACCCCAGAAGTCCTGAGGCCAGGAATGAGGGGAAACAGATCTAGAAGGACTGTGCTCTGATGATCCTGTCACTTAGGCACCAGCCTGGGCTGGAGCAGAGAGAGGAGGGTCACCAGACAAGATTTCTTACCTTTCCCCCACCAGAAAAGACAGAAATCCTCTGTGTTGGACACAGGGTGTCCTTGCTTGGTGTGGAGGACGGTGCACCAAGGTGCAATCATTAATCCTGTGGGAATTGCTCACCTCTACTCCTTTTCTGGGCTCAGGCTTCTCCTTGCAGGTCACGGAACTCCTGCAAAGCCGTGAAACTGTTCCTGGGCAGAGATGGAGCGGGACAGCACTTTTGCATGTACAGAAAGCTGCAGAGAAACTGCTGCTTCAGCTTTAGGGGGGAAAAAGGAGTGTTCCTATGTCTACTCCCAGATATTTTAGGGCCTGAAACACTGTGTGCACAGGTACTCCTAGGTAGGGATGAGGTTGGGAAAGATGTAACCAAATAGCACACAAAGAACAAAAAATGCTCTTTAATGCTCATCCCATTAAAAAATTACTTCTAGCTTTGATTTCGAGAAAAATAATTCTGAGGCTGGCAATCTGACTTCTTTGTACAGAAAGCATCTCCAGTCCACAGGAGGGGGCACAGACCTTCACACTTTTAGGCCATTGGATTCTGAGGCCTGGAGCTGGTGAGCACCTGCTGGGCCCAGCCAACCTAAGCAACAGAACTGGGGGGTCCCAAATGCACTGGATTTTTAAGAAATGGATTTATAGGGCAAGCAGCAGATGCCGGCCTGGACAATCCTCTTTGATTCTGGAAAATAAGAGAGCGTGGAGGCCAGCCAAGGCAGAGGAATCTACAGCCCACCTAAATCCCCCTCGCTGCTTCCAGCCGTCACCCAGAAGGGGTCTCCTGGCAAACTGGATGCCAGAGTAGCATGTTCTGGGGCCGAGAACCCTTTCCTCCTCAGTCAGTCGCGCAGGACACAGCTGGTCATAGCTCTCAATAATGCAAAACGTCTGAAATAGGGAGTCCAGGGCTGTGACCTGGACTCAGGATGCAGGACAAACGAGGAATTCTTCTCTAAACTTGCAAGCCCCAGCAGAGACAATGAAAAGGACCTACAGCGACCCTGGCTTCCACTCCCTGCCCCCAAATGTCAGCAGCCTACCCATCAGGCCAGGCACCGCACCCCCAACATTCAAACAAGTGAGTGGCTCCCGAGAACACATAAAAAAAAATTCCGCAAATCGAGGCTAGCGCCCACAACATCCCCAAGGCCCAGCACCCCCAGATTCTGCGCTACACCCCAGGAGCGAGATCGGAGCCGCGTCAGAGCCACATTCCGTTTCCAGCCCATAGAGGGCGCCTCGAGCACGTCCGTTTGGACTGGAAGCGCCTCCCTCACGGCCTCAGTCGGCGGTCCGCTCAGCTCCGCCGCTCGGTTCCTCCCGGGCTCCGCACGCCCCGCCCGCCGCGCACCCCCACCTGCCAGGCCTCCACGCTGGCCCTCACAGCGTCCTACCCGCCTCCTTCCCGGGGCAGGGAGGGGACCCTTCATCCAAAAGGACATGGCGAGGCAGGGGATGGCTGGAAAAGGACGCAAGCACCAGAGTAGGGTGCAGACCCCACTTCTTCAGAGCGAGCCTCCCCCTTTCCTTAGCTGTAAGAGCCACAGTCAAAGAGCCGAGCCTCTCGCCGCCACTCGCAGCCCCAGACAGCGGGTCCTGAAGGGGCTCGAGGGCAAATAGAAGGTCCGGGGTGGGGGTGTGGAAGGGGGCCTGCAGGATGCCAGGGACTCCGCCTCTTCCTCACCGGGCAGGTTGCCTGCCCCTCAGCCCACCTCCGCTCGCTGGCAGTTTTGGCAATGTCTGCCTTCTTGGTTTTCGCAAATTCAACACAAAGTCGTCTGTGCCCTGCTCCAAACGCAGGCTGCCCCGGAGCGTCCCTCTCTCCCCTAGCGCGCCGCGGCCCCGCAGCCTCCGGGACCACTGCCCTCCAGCGTGCACGTGAAGCCGGGGCCGGCCAGCATTGTTTCCTCACCTCACTGCCAACGGCCTGCAGGCCCGGCTGGGACCCTCGGGGGCTATTTGCTCCAGAGTTCGATCACTCGGCGCGCCCAGTCGAGGGAGCAGCAGTTTAATGGGGGCGTCCCTGGGAGACTAACGCTTCCTCCCCTTTTTGTCCCACTACCCCCAGGGAGCCTTCAGCTCACAAGCCCAGAGAACACCCCCGCACTGCATCCCTGCCTTCCATCAGGAGAGTTTTTAAAAGCCTCCCAATTTCTCCACGTCTGACTTAACCAAATAACTAAAAAATGCATTCAAAGCAAAATTTCATACTCCATTACGTCCCCATTCTTCCCGCGAACAGCCTGACGCCACGATGCGCTGTTGAGACAACTAGATAGAAATTGATTTAAAATTCGAAGTTCTCCTTTGGGGACAGGACTGGAAATTCTTTTCTTTCCCTCCTCATTGTTGCCCACTTTAAGAAATCGTTTTATAAACTGCCTAAAATCGAACTCATTTATGTCCTGAGAAACGCGTGTCCCGAATACCTGTGTAAGAGTTGCTAAGAATCAAACTGCCAACAAGAAACTGTCCTAGTGTCAACATCACAAATGCAACCACCAAATGGCCGCGAAACAGCCACCTCCTGGGCGGAAACTTTCCCAAAGGCCTCTCCTCCCCAAGCCGCAGGCACTCGCGGGCCTGCCAGAACTCCAGGGCTCGGGACTCCGGCAGCCACACACAGCAGCAGGAGCGGTGGCACCATTTCATTTAGTTTATTAGACAAAAATATATGATTTAGACAAGTTTGCTGACGCGCTATTTACAATCTGAAATCACTCTATATACAGAAAGGAAAAAAAAGAGACACAAGCACGTGGGGGCCTTTACCGAACCGGTAATCACGCAGAGCGCAGGGGCAGCCGCCGGAGCCCAGCCTCCGCGGAGGCCAGCTGCCTGGACTCGAGCGCGGTCGGACGAACCCCTTTCTGCAGAAAGCGATGGATGGGAGTCGTTGACGTTGTTGCCATGTTTGTCCTTTGTACCAGTCTGAAATATTTGTCTTAATTCCTCCTTCATCCCCTCCCCTCCCGAACTCCTCCCCCCTCCCCCCCGCAAAAGTAAAAGAAGACCCTGAATCAAGCAGACGGGAGGGCTGCTAGGATCCGCGGCGTTCCCTCCTGCGGGGCCAGCGAGCTGCAGGGAAAACACAGCAAGACAGGAAGGCAAAGGGACTGTCAGAAGATGGACGCTGGGACTGCACCCGGAGTCGCCGGTTCAGCCCACCGAGTACCGAAGCGAGGGAGAAACCGGGATAGACCCGGCTGGCCCCGCGGGCCGGGCTGGTGGGCAGCATCCCACCGCAGACCGGCCCTGCTCCCTCCCCTGCCCAGTGGTAAAAGCAAACAGCACTCACTTGTCGCGCACGGGCTGGAAGGGCGACTTTAACTGCTGTGGCGGCGAGTCTGGCCTGGGGACAATGTCTCTCTCTGTGAGGGAGAGGAAGAGGGAAAGTTAGGACTGGGAAACCTGTTGGGGGTAGGATGGGGGCAGAGGTGCGCAAGCCTCCTCCTCCTCCCCACTCCCTCCTGCCGCTGGGGCAGGGTCTTTCTACCGAGAGAAACACCCCTTCCTCCACCCAGCAGACAAGCTGTGGAGCAAGCTCTCTCGGGAGAGCCCGGGGGCCTTGGCCTGGCTCCCCTAATTCTGTCAAAGGTTACTGCTCAGCGGGGCTCCTTGGCCAATGCCTCTCGCTCCGGGCCGGTGCCCCCCCCCCCCCATGCTCTGTCCAGGCTCCAGATTCCTGGCCCAGGACAGGAAAGACGCTCCCTGTGCCATACCTGGGAGCGTGGGGCTGCTGCGGGCCGAGGCCTTGTCGCCGTTGAGCATCCCGGAGGCAACGGCGACGGGTGGCTGCGGCGGAGGCGGCGGCGCAGGCAGGTGCGGGCCGTGGGGCGCAGCGTGGGGCGTGCCAACGCCCAGAAAGGAGCGCATGTTGAGCAGCGAGCCCTGTGCCAGGAAAGCGCCGTTGGTCCAGTTGGAGAACTTGCCGATGTGGCAGGTGTACAGTCCGTGGCTGGGCAGGAAAGCGGGGTGTTGCAGCGGCGCGCCCGCAGGGGGCCCATGCGCTCCAGGATGACCGGCGGGCGGCGGCGAGGCCTTGGGCGCGCCGTCTGGGCTGGTGGCCGTCTCGGCCAGTGACCAGATCTTGGGCTTGCTGTGCGGCGCTCCCTGCAGGCCACCCGCTGCCGCACCTGGACTCAGCAGGCGAGTGCCGCCGGGTTCCTGGGCCTCCTTAGCCAAGCCTAGGGGCGAGTCTTGGTTTTTGAGAGCGTCAGCGGCCGCCAGTGGCGATCCCTGATCCCGGGCGAGGGCGGTGGGCACTGTGGGCGCTCGAGGCGCCTCAGCTTTATCCTCATCGTCCTCGTTGCTCTGGTCGCCGTCGTGCTCGTCGATCTTGTCGATGTCGATGCTTTCCAGATCGATCTCCTCATCGTCCTCGGCCTTCTCCGGATCGCCCTCCGTGTCACTTCCGAAGAGGGCGCCATCCTCCTGGTCCTTGCTGCGTGCGCCCCATGTCACCTTGTTCTCCTTCTTGAGGCGCCGGCGCGCGTTAGCAAACCAGGTGGAGACCTGCGTGAGGGTCATCTTGGTGATGATGGCCAGCATGATCTTCTCCCCCTTGGTGGGGTAGGGGTTCTTTCGGTGCTCGTTGAGCCAGGCCTTGAGCGTGCTGGTGCTCTCGCGAGTGGCGTTCTTGGGCCGCCCGGGATCCCCGTACTGGAACTGGCCGTAGGGGTAGTAGGCCGGCGCTGTGTGAGCAGCGAAGGTGGCAGGGTGCACCCCAGGGTTGTCCTTGAGCTCATACTGTGAACCCTGCGGCCACAGGGCCCAGCGAGAGAGGAGATAGCAGGGGTGGAGAGAGAGAGAGAGAGAGAGAGAGAGAGAGAGAGAGAGAGAGAGAGATGAGTTCCCAGAACTCAGGGGAAAGTAGTCAGGGGCAGCTGCCCCTATCCGCTGGAAAGCGAAAGGCCTTAATTCACCGACTGAAGTCGAAGTAGGGAGAGGGGTTAGACAAGGAGCTGCCTCCAGGAACTGCACTTCCACGGATCTTGGCTTTTCTGTCACTCAAGAAAAGTTCTAGAATCCTTGCCTCTGTGGAAGGCCACAGCAGGAGTCGAGGCTGCTTAGATTTCCCCAGGCCACTCTCTGTCCCCCACCCCACCCCCACAATAACTCCAGAAGCCTGATATCCAAGTTTACCACACACTAGCTGGAGGGGAAAACCTTTTAACTAGGTGAATAAAACAGCTTCTCCAAAAGGGAAGAACCAAGAGCCCTTGCCTCCACCCTCAAGACCCTGAGGGGGTCAAACAAAATAAACCGGATTTTCTCCGGGCCCAAAACAGCCAGCAATTTAAAACGAAAGCAAAGCTCCTTTTAGTTTCCAGATTGATCTGCATATAATGGCTCACCCACACTTAAAGGTATAGAGTGGTGACAGGTAATTTAAAAATTTAATCCTGGTCATCATGGACAACAATAACAAAACCAACATTTGTTCTTTTAAGAAGCACAACAGGAGGGCTAATCCGGTAAAATATTAACGCCAGGGCCGAAGTGCCGGAGAAGAGGCGCAGAACCGGTTTCCTGGGCCTCTGCTCCCACTCTGTCTCCAAAGTTTGCCTTTGATCTGCAGCACGCAGCACAAACTGTGTGCAGACATGTAGGGGCTCTGATTTATTTGCAATCAATATTCTTTTTATCATCGGTAGTAAAACACAGCGAGTCAAATTATCCCATCAGGTTTTTTGGTAAATAACATTTTATCTTTCTAACAACCTCATTAGGCCTCATTATTACCATAAATTGCCCAGACAGATATTCACTTCACAATTTTATCTTTTTGACTTCCAAACTCTGAGTCCTAACAGCTTGGAAATCTGAGCCTAAGGTGTGAGTTTAGGAGTAGGCTTCCTTTCCAAGAACCCAAAGGAGACCATAGGAAACACATACACACCTGTGGGGGGGGGGGATTTCTCTACAGCACCCCCTTAGTAAAAAACCAAGCCTCTGCCTTCCCCCATGGCACTGAATTTGGAGCAGATTCTCAACATAGAGCTCCCTCCCCGCCCCCCAACACAAGGGGGTGTCAAATGGCACACATCTGCATTCAAAATTTCTGTAAAAAATTATAATTGTTCACGTACAATCATCCTGTTGCCCCTGGCAGAAGAGGGATCTGGGCTATGAGAAAGTTGCGAAGATTTCTTTGAGTAATTAGTTCGGTGGTCCACACCACAGAGAGAAGATGTCCTTGGCCAGATTTCGTTTTTGCCAAATCTTTACAAATGTACTTTGCACTTTTCTAAAGATTTGGCTTGTGACTGAAAAGAAGACGTTGAGACCTCCTCTCTGCGGGGAATTCTTTCTGAAAGGATACCTTGTAAACCTCTCATCGCTTGCTCGGCATCCCAGCCGCCAGAACAAAATGGGAGCTGATCTTTTTCGACAGCAAGAGATCTGAAAGGCAGCTGGGGCTGCTTGCAGAGAAACAGGCTTTCTTTCCAAACAAGAAAAAGTTACAGGAAAACCCACCGGCCGCTTTGCACGCCGAACGTTAGCGGGTATTTATTTTCTGTTTCCTCTTTGAGAAGTGGGGAGAGCCTGGGGGTACCTGAAAACTGCGTTATCCCGCTGGCAGCAGCGCCAAGAGGAGGCTGCTTCGCGGGTCCCCGAGCCCTGCACACAGATCGCCAGCGGCCCAAGTTTCAGCCCGACTTTGCACCAGATCAAGGAAAATATGTCGTGTGGATCGACAGACTGGCCCGTGCCCGAACAGCCTCCACCCCACATCTGACACCCACTGGGACTTAAGACTGAGAGGACACCATTTATTTTCAGCCCAGGGACACTGTTTTCTTTAATCCTCCATTATGTAAGCAGGGAAGAAAAGTGCTTTCTTTCGGTGCAAATGAAATGAAAACTTTGGCAACTTACGAAAGTCAAAACCAAACAGCATTTTAGACGCCAAAAAATATTTCAACTTAATTTTCCCCAGTATCTCAATCTTACACACACACCGTTAAGAGACCCCTATGGCCAGTCCGATCGCCTTTGTTACCTTGATTTTGACAGCATCTACCAGGCTTCAAAGTCGGATACGACTGTGTGAGCTCTGCCAAAGAGGGAGAAACCTCGTCTCCCCCACCCAGCCCACAGCCGCGGAGGTCGTGCGAGCGGGCCAGAGGGGACTCCAGGAAAATCGGGCCGAGATACTGGAGCCCCGCTTTCTCCACCCGGCCGGGGCACCGGGCGAGCTGGGCCCTGGCCTCCAGGGTGGGCCGCGCGCCCCTGGCCTGCTCCTGAGGCCTCGTGACTCCCGCCAAGACCCCCCTTCTCAGCCGGGCCTCCCGCCTGCCCGGCCCAGATAGCGGGACCATTGCACGCTGGCCCCTACGCGCTGCCCAGACCCCGGCCGCCACGGACCCGTGCGAAGAGAAGCTCGCGCTCCCCGTCCTGGCCCGCTCTGCCCTCCAGCCGCTCCCCCTCCCGCGCACCGAGCCGCCTGAGACCCCGTACCCGCAGCGCCCGGGCCGGAGGGGAGAGGCCGCCCCGACAAGAAAGGCGCGCAGCTGCGAGGCGCACTCACCATCTGCGAGAAGAGGCTGAGATCCGCGGCGTAGGGCAGGAAGGCGCTGTAGTTGGGCGCGCCCGCGTAAGGTCCGGCCGCGGCGTACATGCCCAACACCGAGGTGACCGCTGCCGCGCCCGCGCCGGCGCCCAGCTCCGCCGCCCCCGGCCGGCCCGACGAGGCGGCGGCCGCGGCCGCTGCTGCGGCAGCCAACACCCCCGGGCGCTCTCCGCCGTAGGCGCCGGGCCCCGCGGCGCTCAGGTACTGCGGGTAGCCCAGCTGCGGGAAGGACATGTCCACGGACTCGGCAGCAGCGGCGGCGGGCAAGTGTTAAAGTGGCGGGGGAGGTAGGAGGGGGGCTGGGGGAAGGCGCGGCGGTGGAGAGCGGGCGGCGGGCCGGGCGCGCTCGGGCCGGCCCGGAGGCGGGGGCCGGGGGCTGCTCCTCCGCCCGTTGCTTGCTGGCGCCCGGCTCCCGGCTGCGCCCGGATCCGCGATCCCGCGCCGACTGTGCCGGCCGCCCTCCGCTCGGCGGCGGGGCTTTCAGACACAATTTGAAGTTGATGCTTTGATTGGCATCCCCTTGAGCGCTGGCCCCGCCCCCGGCTCCGCTCCAGTCCTCCTCCTAGACTCCCGCCCGCCCTCGCCGGCCTCTCCCGCCCCTCCCGGCGAGCACGTGGTGCCCCGCGCCGGCCGGGCCACCTCTGCCCGCGTCGCGCTCTGGAGCCGCAGGGCAGCTGGTGCGGACCCGGCGGCCGCTGGCTTCTCCCCGACCGGCCCCCGCGGCTGTCTGACAACCTGTCGACACCGGTTTACAGCTGTCGGACACCGGGGTTTGCTGTTTCGCAGCCGAGGTGTGTCTACTGTTTCACGAAAACATATCGGCTCCTGTTTACCACCTTTGGGGGCGTCCGGGGCGCAGTAACAGGTCTGCGCTGCCTTTTGCTTCCCTGGATGTCTTTGGCAGAAGTGCACCCAGGTGCCCTCCGTGCGCCGCTAAACCTGCGTGCGGTCGTGGCGTCCAAGGGGCCTCTACGCCTCTACTATGTATTAAGTCATCTGGCAATGACCGGCCTTGCTACACTTGGAAAAGCGGGAAGTGGCCGAGTCTTGCAGGTTTTCGCTAGTGTGGAAACTGAGAAAGGGAACCCTAGCTGAGAAGCCACTTGCTGGGGGAAGCAGATGCCGTCTATGATAGAGAGTTTGGAGGCGAGAAACCTTTTCTTTACAGACAGCATCAAAGCCGCGGGAGGGAAATATTCCGATGCCCAACCTAGCGATGGGAGAAGCCAGCATGTCCTGGGCACCTCTCGTTTGTCCCCTAGATGTGAATATGCAGGAAATAAAGGAGTGGAGCTCGCCGGCCTGAGGCAGCTCCGAGACCAGGATGGGGACAGGACGTCCTCTTCTGTCTCCAGCCTCTGCCCCGCAGAAAGAGTGAGCCGACGGGTCCGGATGCGGCACAGCGGGTTGGCTCCCGCTCGCAAGGGGTCTGGCTACTCTAGGGTCCTCCTCGTCTCCCTGTGCCCGGACAGGTTGGGTAGGCAGCCCTTGAGCTTCGCTCACTAGCTTGGTCCCTGTGGCCCCGATGGGGAGTGTGCTCAGGGTACCCGCCCGGACTTCTGCGTCCACTTTGCACCGCACCTCCCACGCGGCAGCCAGAGCACGGAACGTACTGGACTCTCTGCTGCCGTGGGCAGGTACACCGGACTCCGTAGGAAATTCATCCACAGATTCCGATGTCGTATTCGGTTTGGGCCCATTCGGAGCCGCTGGATTGAGGCTGATTACTGAGTCCTGTACCTAGCATGCTCTGCTGCTAATGGCCTGGGCCGCCTACACCCTGGACACCAACTAGGAGAATCACGGAAGCCCAGGGACTTTCACAGCATCAGGAAGGGTCCTGTTTTCCTATTTGGGGGTCTGAGGGCAGATACAGAGCCACTGACCATAAGAGTAAGACACAAGACATAAGAGTCATCACCATCTCTATAATGAGTTTGTAACTTCTCTGCCCATAGTCCGGTTTTCTTCCTGTCCATGCTGCTGCCCCACCCTCTGCCCCCTGCTCCCAGCCCCAGATCTCGCCAGAAACCTCCTGAAACTGTCTGGGCTCCTCTCCTGCTGTGACAGAATCTGGGGGCAGAGGTGGGCACTTGGCACTCTTGCTCTAGGAAGTCCTTAGCCACAGCTTCCTCCTGCTCCCCAGCCCACCTCCAGTCACCCCAACTCCTTCTCCCCCACATCCAAAACAAATAAGGTTTTAGCTTCACCTCTGTCCCATTTAGCAAACTTCGGTGTCACGTTTCAGAGCAACAGGTAAACACAGGTGAGATAAGCCCTCTTGTGCGACCCAGGGAGTGAGGTAGAATGTAAGCCAGTGTCAGGGTCTGGCCGCAAGGATTGACCATCTCCTTCCCCCCTGCCAGCAAACGCCCACCTTGACTTGGGTCATACTATAGCTACTAGAACCTGGTGGGGAGGGAAGTGATGGAGGCAGCAGGCTTTGTCCTGACCCTCACCAACCCAGCCATGCCACCCCACCATGCCCTGCAAGTATTACCTCCATTCATGTAGGTTCCTGGAGGCACCTGAGAGGTCAGTGGGAAAAACCCACCTGGAAACCAGCCTGAGGATTAGCAAGTTATGGAGGAAATCAGAACTAGAAAGGTCTAGACTAGCCCCAAAGGAGTCATGGAAAGGTGTCAGAGCAGCCAATGTGGGCCATTCTCTGCCCAGGGCTATGGGCTAGGATCGTAGCAGACCCTGGGCAACTTAGCTCATCTCTGCCCCTTTTTCTCCTTGTCCCTTTACCAGAAAACGTGCACGTAGAGACCTAGGAAGCAATGAGAAAACTGACTCCAAAGTATCCTATTGGAGAGGGGGAGGGGCAAAGAAGGCTTGAGAACTTCGTGGCTAAGCTTTGCCAAGGAGAATGTCCTTCCGCGAGCCCTCTACTCATTTTTAATCATCAAATGGTTAAGTAAGGCGGAGAAAGGCCCAGGGTGCCTGAACCAAGAGAGAAGCTCTTACCAGGTACCTTGGACCTGACTTGAATATCCTCTTCATGCAGGTCCAGCTCACCAGCTCAGCCCTCAAGAGTCCTGGCCCAGCCCTCTGCTGGCCCGAGAGGAGCGGGGCAAAGAGGAGGGAGTATCCGGGTCCTGCGCGCCGCAGGCACTGGAGGGGGACGGGCAGTAGGGCTCCAGCGGCCCGCCTTCGAAAACCGATGGCCTCCAGCAGTGTGGCTCTGGATAAGCACAGCGGAAGGGACCCGCTTCCCAGACTGCCAGCCTCGGTTCCGGCCTGGCACGGGAATGGCTCAAGCAGGCCCAGCCGCGAGGGTCTGGAGGGTGTTACTAGCGGGAGCGGTTCCCTTCCCAGTCGGCACCCCGTCATCACCGAGACAGAGGCAGGGCCGCCCCGCGGTGCAAAGCCAGACCTAGGGGTCGCTGCGCGGCCTGATCCGAGCTCCGCCAGGCAGGCGTCCGGGCTCGGGTCTGGGAACCCCGGTGCTCCGTAAGGACTTCCATTCAGGAACGAGTGGCGGTTGGCTCCTGTCGCCGGCTGCGCGGCCCCGCAATTGACCGGGAACTTCTAGCCCGGATAGCCCTGACTCGGCGTGCTCCGGCTAGGACGTGGGCCTCTGGGGGCACCCGTGGGTGTGCGGGATCCATCCAGTGTGCGGCCTCGGCTAGGAGGGAGGGAGCGGCTGTGGTGGGGAGGAGAGAAAGCTCTGAGGCCGTGGTGAGTGCGGGTGGGGCGGGGGCAGGGTTGGTGAACAGGGCGAGTTTGAGACAAGTTGACTGTTAACATTGGCTTTCAAGCCTGGTGGAAAGTTTACTTGTTATCATTATGGGGATGCGAGCAGTTTTCTAAATAGGAGGGAATTGCTACCCCAGTTCCGGAAGAGATCGCGTCCTCTTTTCCCCCGGCCCTCAATACAGTCAGTTTTGTTTTATTTTATTTTATTTTATTTTATTTTATTTTATTTTATTTTATTTTATTTTATTTTATTTTATTGCATTGCATTGCATTGCATTGCATTGCATTGCATTGCATTGCATTGCATTGCACTGCATTGCATTTTAATTGTTGTTCTTGTAGTTTTCTATCTTCTACTCCCATCCCAGCACAGTGAGTCTTTGGTTCTCTCCCACCGCCCCAGCGTAGTTACATAAGAATGAAATTAAACAAACCAAATAGCATCCTCATTTACGATTTTTACTTACTCTGAAATAATTCGTCACTGTTTTGAAACTCTAGTGAGGTAGGTCTGAAGAAGAGAAAGCGCACCCAGGGACGGACCACTCCCTGGAGCCAACGCGAGACCTGCCTTCAACACCAGGGTTGGGGCAACGCAGACCCGTCTCGAGGATAAAGTGGACAGCGCCGCAGCCTCCTCACCTGCCTTTCAAAACGACCATTCTTGGCTCTTCAGATGGGGTCGCTGGGCGCCCTGACCCGGCCAGGCCCTCCGCCCCAACATGAGCGCCCTGATTTATGAGTCTTGTTAAATACTCATTAGGAACTTTGCGCCTTTTTCCAGCAGGACCAGGAAGCCACCCAGCTGGGCAACAGGGAAGCGAGTTCCAAACAGTCCCTGGCAGCGGTGACCGGCTCCGGAGAGCACAGCTGTAACCCGGTGCCCAAGGGCGCCAGGCAGCGGTGGGGCCGGACAGGCTAGGATGATCCGGTGCCCGGCCACTGTTCTCCCGCGAGAACGAGCCCGGGCCCACGTCCGGGGTGGGGGTGGTGGGAAGGATATCAAAGATGCCTCTGGTGCCTTCTGACTACAGCCCAGTGGGAGCCTTGAACGTGCTGAATTACCAGGACCCCAACGAGAGAAGGAGCGCCTGCGGGGAGGGGTAGAGCCAGGTGGGGCCTGAGAGGGCCGCCTAGAGACTTCAGGAAAACACTAGAAGGAAAAGGCCCAGAAGCAAGAGACAAGGATGGTCAGAATCTCAGAGCAGTGCTTTAAAAGAGTCGGGGTTTGGCTGCCAGCAAGGCGGCGGGCAGGCAAAGTGCGATCCGGGAACCTGGAGCCTTCTGAACCACCCCCCTTCGCCCCCCGCAGCTTTCCCACCATCTCAGGGGCCGGCCCTGCAGTGACGCGCCCATTGTCGGAGGAAATGAATTCTGTGCGTGTGCACACGTAAATATTTTTTAAAACTTCCCAATAATTAACCAGAGCATATCCATTATGCCTCCAATATGATCAGCAGCAACAGTGTGAGGGTTTTCTGTGTTTATAATTTGATGTCACCAGACGGTTGCTTGGGGGCAGAGGTACTATCGCCCACCAGCTGCACTCGTGTTTATTTGTTTTATTTGTGTTCCTGTAGGGCTCCATTATGCAGTGTTTAATTAGTTTGTGTTTGCATTTCACCCGTCCCAAATCAATGCCGACCCGGAGCAAGGCGCCGGAAATGCCAGCGGTACAGGTGTACTGCCTGTGTGTGACAAATGAAAGCGGGACTGCCGCACAGCCCAGCCGACTGTCAGCTCTCTGCAGCCAGGAGGGGAAGATCAAAGCCAGCTAGCTGGGACTTCTGCGGTCACCACCCCCTTCCATGAGCAAAGTTGGGGCTGTGGCCCTGGATGCCTTTGGGGGAGCCGCTGGACAACCCGCAGGAGGGACAAATGACTTCATTTTATTCAAGTCCTGCGGTCTTTGGGCCAGCACTGGCCTCCAGCGCTTTGGGCTTGGGGCCTAGTGGGCTGCTGCTGAAACTGTGCAGGGCTCCCCCGTCCCCCATGCCGGATTCTGCGCATGCAGGCAACCTAGCAAGGAAGGTCACTGTGAGTGGCTTCCTGCCTGGTTCCACAAATCCTTTCAGTGGAACCCAGAGCACACGGCTCAAACTTCTGGAATCTCCAGACGTGAGGACCCCCCTCCCCATGTGTGTACTGGCCTCGCTTTCTTCTTGAAATGACCTTTGCGGAGCGCGTAAATCTATCCTTCCAGCCACCAGGGAATTCTTTTAAAGCATTCTTTTTTTTTTTTTTTTTTTGTCAGGAATAAGAGATTGTTCATCTATAACTAGACCACATAGAAATTATGATTCAACAGCAGTGTATATTTAATTAGAGTAATCTCACTTGAATTTAATTACCTAATGAATTATTTGTTTAAAAGGTAGAACGTCTTGTTTGCCAAGCACGGTGCAGACCTCAGATAAGAACTTGGGTTATAAGGACATTCCAGTTTAAAAGTGGGCATGTATTAAGGCTTACACTTTAACTCTTTGAGTGTGTGACTGCCACTGTACTGCTAAAACGAAAATGATGCTCCCCTGAAGGGTATAGGGAGGCGGCAGCACCCACCTGGCCACGCAGATCATCCACTCCATTATGTGCACTGTCTCTTTTGGAAATGAATGACGTCTAACTTTTTGTCATGTAAGTCTAGTTTATTTTTAAACTTATTTCATTTTGCTTTTGGTAACACATTTTTTTGTAGTGCAAGATGACAGCTGTCTATTCGAAGACTTATTTTATGATTAGCGTTTGCACTGAAGTAGGGCACTCTTCAGAAAAATTCTAACCCAGCTCATGTGGGTCCCTGAGGCATCCACACTGGCAGCAGGAAGACATTCCTAGTTATCAAACTCAAGGGAATGGAAGCTACCATGGCCCAGACTTTGACTTTAACCCTTAATTTCTAAACTGTGGAAGAATTTTTACTTCCTCTTGTTTTCTAAAAGCAAGATCAAATAATTCCAAACCATGCCATCCTTTCTGAAAGGTCTGAAGTTGACTGTGTCTGGGTAACCCTAACAATCAGTGCAGCTAAAGCAATGTTTATCACTGGGCTCATTAATGGAGGAGCATGACCTGCTGGAAATCTAAGAGGATTTCTGTATTTCCTGTGGTCAAGTTGCTGCGGAAGCAGACTGCTTCATTTCCTCCTCTACCCCAGGTGATGGACAGAATTTTGTACCCTTACTGGTGGAATTTCAGCAGAGAAAGGCATGTATGGGGGTGGGGCAGAGAGGGTTTCATGCTCTCACTGAATGGAGAGTAGGAAATAAGAACATCTCAGATCCACTCAGTTGAATTCTACTGTCATTTTCATTAATATTTCATTAATCAAATAATTTAATTGGAAGTTTGGTCACCATCACCCCATAAATATTAAATATTATTAATATGGTGTTCAAGTAAGTAGGAATAGGATAAAATAAAAATTCAACACTGGTAAGAATTATTATTTTTTGTTTCTTCTTAGAACCCCTGATCTTTATCATAGCTGTGCATTTTGAAATTGATGCTCTAATAACCAGTAGTGGTTAAATTATCATGTAAACTTATTCACATTAGATTATGGTTACATAGCATCTTTCTTCCAGAGAACAAGATCTACATTCATATGTATTTTAAACATATGAATTTATGTCACATATTCTTCCAAATCACAAGTGACAGTAAGAACCAGAAAGGACAAGAGATAATAGCTTAGGAGCGATAACACATTTCTCAGATCTGAGCAAATGCAAGGACGACTTGCTGGTAAAACTCTCAAAGGAAACGATACCTGTGGGATGGAAGAAGGTGAAAATACTAAATGTTGTATTTACATTGGACTCTTCCAAAATTGTTTGAAATTTAGACCAAACACTATTCTATCTCCCATGACTTCCTATCAGTTTCAATCACTTATATTATTAAAGATAAAAGCTATCTACTAGAAACACTTTTTCTAAAATGAGTTGACAAATATCTGCCCACACAACATCCTAGGTAGAAAATGTTATGCCTCCAGGGTTTCTAACAATGTGTGCACCAGACGTCACTAAAGGGACAGCAGCTCACCAAAAATGCCCTAGAGGACCTGCCCACAGGGACTTCGGGGGAAAGTTCCTCAGAACTTCCGAAGACTCTTAGGGTCTTCCAGCATTCTAAAGTACAATTTGGGGGCATAAAGTGGGCCTATGGGGGGAAACTTAACACATCCCTAGGCTCAGAAGTACTTTAAGTTGCTTTTTATTAAATGTCACCTTGAACTTTACTGTCACCCAAGACTGTCTACAAAGTTCCAGAGTTCAGGGTTCTCAGCTGGACTCTACCAGCTCCTTCTCCCTGTCTTCATGCAAGAAAAACTGCTTAGAGAGGCATGAGGATCCTGGCCTCCAACTTCATATGAGCTTTGAGAACATGAGATACTCATGACCAAAAAGAAGGTCATTCCGGGCACCTCCCAGGCCAGGAAACTCCCCATCTTCAGCCTCTAGGTGACCTTCCCTGCCCCCCAGTTTCAGAGCCCCTCCCAATGTTTCATGCTGACCAAGGCTGCCAAGATGTTTCTTCCAGGGCACCTATTCAGTTTTCTGAAGCTCTTTTCACTCTGCAATAGAAACCCACATGGCCTGGGGTTTCCTCTGTTGGCTACAAGCCGACTGATGGCAGCCTGATTCTAGCTTGTAATCATGCCTATGATGATGGTTAGTTGACAAGGATGTGTAAACTTAAAGTCCTTCACAGAGAATAGTCATAATTTAATAAGGGCCCATCAGTGCATTGACCCAAAGTTCCTAGGCCTACACTCTGGATGGAGGATGGTTTTGTCCCTTGAGTAGATGCACCATTGCACTCCTGACATCATTCATCGCAGAAAAATGTGCAAGGTGTCAATAAGCCTCATTTCCCAGGTTTCACAAAAGAGAAAGGCTACAATAGTTAAGCCCATGCTGTGAGTATACCTGGGTGTCTGGTCCAGGTGTAATGTATGCACCTTAGGCTTTGGCCTGAGAAAGAAAGAAAGAATTGCCCTGAAAATGAAGAATTCGTGTCCTACCCTATCTTTCATCAGTGGCTGCACCTCACTGCCAGCAAATGCATTATCGCCATGGCGGTGAGGTGGCAGAAAAGCATCAGTGATCCTTTTACAAGCTGAAGATTGTGTGACGTTATCTCTAGGGTTGAGTTAAGTGGTTTGTCTAAAGTCACTTAGCAAGAGTGTAATAAATCCAGGATTAGAACTCGGGCACCCAGTTCCACAGTCTGTGTACTAGGCCAGGGGCACAGAGATCGGTTGATCTTACCCTCTTTCTCACCCTCCTCCCAAACCCTTGGAGGCCTCTCCTCCCCATGCTTCCAGGTTCCGGTGACTGTTGCAGTGCAGCAGTTGGTGCTGGTAGGCAGCTGCAGGAGCTCCTGATTCCTCCCTATCTCCTTTCATTTTTTTCTTTTTTTTCATTCATTTATTCCTTTAATGAGCATTGTGGAGGACCACTATAGGAAATGGACAGTTTATTGTGCTTAAGGGAGTTACAATAAATCAAACAGTTGTCTAAATAGCTGGAATAAGGGTCTAAGGTAAATCATGCAGTTGAATGAAATGCATATAAATGCCTAACTGCTCTACAAGGCAGTTAGAGCAAATAGAGCAAAGAGGGACATTCCAGTTATCTAGCTTTTGTCTCTCAGCTTCAACCTCCTTTTCTACCTTCCACGGGGCAAGGTGGGGTCCAGCAAACACCATACCTGCATTGCCACTCCCTTAGTCTCCCTTAGACTCTGCCAAAAAGTGGGTGCCAAGGGGAGGCTTCAGAGAGGAAGGAAGGAGGTGGCCTTGTTTGTCCTCTTGATTGCTGATCACTTCCTGTGACTCAGCATCCCCCCAGTGGCGTGCTTCACCCCACAGTAGCAGGCCCTCTATGTAGTAGCTGAGTCTATTTTGAGGGATTTCTAGCACTCAGAGAGCTGGGCCATCATGTGTCCTCAGAGCCTAGATCAGCCAGCAGCATCTCCGTCCAGCTGTGGGGCTTCCTTCCATATCATCATTTCCATCCTCTTTGTTCTATTTACTGGCCCTGGGCTGGCAGCTATTTTCTGTTCTTTTTTTGCCCAGTCAATTAACCAGTTGAAAATTCTTTACACTGAATTCATTTGCTAGGGTAACTATAGCACCATACCCAGGCCAATGGCTTAAACAACAGAAGTTTATCTTCTCTGTTTAGAGGCTACAAGTCTAAGATGAAGGTGTCAGCAGGGCTGGTTCCTTCTGAGGCTGTGAGGACAATTGGCCCCTCTCCTAGCTTCCAGTAGTTTCTGGCAATCCTTGGCATTCCTTGGCTTGTAGACTCCTCACCATAACCTTCTCCCTATGTCCATTTAAGGGTTCAAATTTTCACCTTTTACAAAGACACCAGTCATATTGGATTAGGGCCCCCACTTCTCCGGTATGACTTCATCCTAACTAATTACGTCTGCAGTGGCCCTATTTCCACATCAAATCACATTCTGAAGCAAAAGGGAATTATGGCACCGTATGAATCTTGGAGAGGAACACAATTCAATTCATAAGGCCTCCTAATTAAGAACTATTCATATTAACTTTTTCCTGTCCAAATAATTACAATTGTTTTCCTAGTACTAGAACTGGATTGACACTAGGGACTGGAACCTTATGAATCAAAGGATTTATTTTGTTATTGGGGAAAGGGTACTGTCACCTGTCACTTCAACCAGGTTCTGCATAATGACCTGGGTTGGAGCAGACAAAGACCATGAATGCAGGGAGTTCCGCAGATGGCATGACAGGTCTGAGGAAGCAGCGAGTGCGTGGGTGAGGCTGCAGCCCAGAGGTCATCCAGAGCCAGTGGGACAATACGCTGAACAGTGAATTTCTGTGGCACATGCCAAGTTTGGATGTTATTCTTTGTACATACAGTAAGGAGATAGCACAGGTCTCTGAGCAGACACAGGACTAGATTAGATGTGTCAGTGGAGAATGAAGATACTGATTTAGGTCAGAACTATAGGAGTGAAAACATCTCAGCAAAGGTGACTCTGCAGTCCACTGAAGTCCTGATGTGTCAAGCACCTCATGTGCTCTGGGACCTCTGGGTCCCTGTTGTAGGTAGACGAGGAGGATGGCTGGCCTCCCGCCATCCTGCTCTTCCCTGGGAGTCCTATCTGAAGGAGCTGGGCAGGTAGGAGGAGGATATGGAACACTCTGGGGCCCTTCTTCATGTCATCTAAGTAGAATAGCTCCCCTTCCCTCATTTTACATCTTGAATTTACATATAAAAATTTAAAAATAAATATGAACTGGAAGAATTATAACATATATGATTGTCAGAGTTTCGATTCTCTTGTCTTCAAGTGATGCGATGATGCGTAAGTGTCCATTGTGTGTGAAATGCGGAATATTAACACTTCCCCTTTCTCCGGTCAGACTCAGCGGGCTTTCTATGCATGCCCAGGATACATAGTTACAGCTCTCATGACAGCGTTTGTCAAAATTTGGTTGATTCTTTATGACATATCAAATGTTAAACTAAGCAGAAACCTGGAATGACAGAAATATAGGGGGAAATTCTATCAAATAAAGGAAATCACCATTATTTATTATTATTATTATTGATGAAAATAATTTATTTGCAAACCTTCCCTTGTTGTTGAAACATTGAAGCCATGACGCAAAGACAGACTTAATGGTTTCATCGGGAAGGAAGACAAATGTAGTGGTTAAAGTGAAATAACGATCCTCCGTGTTAAATCACAGAACTCCTGATTGACATGTGAAGGAGGAAGAGTTCAATATCTCAGGAAATAAATGATGCTTCCATCTAGTTTCCTTACTAATTCTGTAATTCAGAATATATGTAAAACATATCATTGATGATCATCTGCCATACAGCAAATTCAATGTCATTTAATATGTTTTATCACTGCCCCTTGGCATCTTCCCTTGGAAATAAACTCTGTTGTGTTCCCAATGGTTAAGTTGGTTTTATCTGCAGAGAGGAATGAAGGAAGCATGTCATTGTTGCAGTTTTCTTACCGGTGGGTAGTTTAAAGGGTCATCAAGTCTGTAGTCAATTTCTGGGCAGCTCGTATGGGTAAGATGTTAAATAAAAGAAGCTCCATTAAAACCCCGATGTTTTCCTCGAGGAAGCTTGAGAGTGTTATCAGAGGAGATGTGACCACGCAGGGCACTCTGACTGTGTGGCGGTCTCCGTCTGTGCAGGAGGTCTCTGCCATCCACAGGTTGAGAGCCTCTGCTTGTCGCGCCTCACTCTGTGATATGTTGAAACACTGCAAGTCCATAACATCTATTTATTTCAAGAATTTGCTTGCTGTTGACTTTCTGTAAATTCTTCCCTGCCCCTTGAATTATCTGTTTCCTCTAAGGAGAAATCACCTTCTTCAAACCTTACTACCTTCCACCTGAAATGCAAATCTGGGAAAGTTTCCCAAAGCCTTATCAAAATGAATATCAAATTTCATTCCCAGAAGACTCATTCTTTACTCCTGCCCTCCCCCTGACCCACCTGTCTGTCCACCTCTGAACACATTTTCTCCTCCTGTGCCTTCACTATCCACTTTTCATTCCTCTGCATGGCTGCCTATGTCCATTCACTATGATCTATCAATTTTACCTGAAAAAATCCTTTCAGATCTAGCCCCATCCCTCTCCAATTCAAGCCCTTGAAAGGCCTGTCTAGGTTGTTAAAGGGGCCTCCAGAGTCATCTTCTTACCTTTACTCCTTTATTCTCTGGTGCATAAATCATTTTACCACCAGAGTTACATTCATTTTACTCCCCTGCTAAAATATCATTGGTTCCCTCTTGACTACAAAGACTTCTATCTTTAGCACATAATATGTCAACTTTGGTGGTTGAAACATATCCATTGAAGCTGGGAAGACTTGAGCAGCTGAGGGTCTGTTCTCATCTCCCAGAAGGTATATTTTAATGCAATGTAGTGTTCTGTTTAGAAGAGGGAATGTTCTTGGTGAAATGTTGGATTTGGTATTTATCTAGATTTATCATTTATTGCTCCTTATTGCTTCCACTTTCCAACCCACAGTTCTCAGTCCAGAATTGTCTTCTCCTTTCCGAGCCCATCTTTCATTTCTTGGTCTTCAAAATCCAGTTGGAAAGTCCACATTATATCCTAGAATTCTAAAACTTCAGAATCCCTTGGGAAGCATGTCAAAAATCATGGGCCTTGCCTAGAGATCTTCTGATGAATTACGTATGAGGTTGGGTGCAACATTTGAATTTTAAATAAGCACAGAGGTGTTGGGACTTAGTTGAAAAAATCATTTCATGAACAAGAATGCTCATTGGGGTTGCTCCTCAACCCCAATGAACTTCTCTGCATTCTACCCCTCCCTGTGCATGGGAAAAAGAGTTCCTGTCCAGGGGCTGACCCATGCTCAGACAAGTCCTTTAGTTTCCTGTGTTGTCCTGACATGAGCTTCCAATACTTCATCCTACTGGGTGTCTTGTCTTCTGCTTTTGCCTGAGAGTCACTTCTCCCTTCCCAGTCTGATAAGCTTGTCCCACTGTTCACCATTAGTCACCAGGACTTCTTCCAGTACCCCCACCCCCTAGTTTCTGCATGGAGATCATCGAGCCTACTGCAGGTAGCCCAGAAAGACCTCACTCTGTCACTGTCATGTACCTAAATGGGTGTTTAATTGTTAATGAGAGAAGAAAACCATAAATATATTTTTGCTATTAAAATTTTCATGTAAGAACTTCTGGCCAAGATGGAAGCGTAGGCAGACACACCATGCCTCCTTCTCACAACCAAAATTAAGGACAACAAAGATTTAGAAACAAGAAAACAACCAGAACTCAGAAAATCGAACTGTTTGGAAGTCCAAAAACAATTCATCCAGACTGGTAAGAGGGGCGGAGTCACGGCAGGAAAAAAATAGAGGTGCGGACCTGGCACCCAGGCAGCAGCGGCTGGCAGCCCCCAGGTGCACAGGTGGCGGCTAGCAGACGCCGAGCACGGGATGGCAATTGTGCAGATCCAGTGAGGCCGCACAAGGCAGCTGGCTGACCAGGTGGTCCCATATTCACACGCAGATAATCCAGGCAAAGGGGAAGTGGTGGAAGGGACTGGAATCCCAGAGTGAGCAGAGCAAGCGCCATTGTCTCCTCTCAGACCCCACCCCCACATACAGCATGTTCCCCAGTGACTGGGCTGTCCCACCCTGGGGAACACCTAAGGCTCCACCCCTCACTACGTAACAGCCGTGACTAGACCAAAAAAAAAAAACAGAAATAAATATGGCTCAAACCAGAGAACAAATCAAAGCCCCAGAGCCAATTTATCTAAGCGACGAACAGATTGCTAACCTATCAGATGCACAATTCAAAGCCCTGGTGATCAGGATGCTTACAGAATTGGTTGATTTTGCTCACAAATTAGATGAAAATATGAAGGCTACAATAAGTGAAATGAAGAAAAATGCATGGGGAACTAACAGAGATGGGAGGAAAACTGGGACTCAAATCAATGGAGTGGACCAGAAGGAAGAAAGAAACAACCAAACAGAAAACAAGGAAGAAACAAGAATTCAAAAAAATGAGGAGAGGCTTAGGAACCTCCAGGGCATCTTTAAACATCCCGACATCTGAATTATAGGGGTACCAAGAGGGGAAGAGGAAGAGCAACCAGTGAAAAGCTTATTTGAACAAATAATAAGGAGAACTTCCCCAATCTGGCAAAGGAAATAGACTTCCAGGAAGTCCAGGAAGCTCAGAGAGTCCCAAAGAAGTTGGACCCGAGGAGGAACACACCAAGGCACATTATAATTACATTAGCCAAGATTAAAATGAAGGAGAGAATTCTAGAAGCAGCAAGGGATAAGGGGACAGCCACCTACAAAGGAGTTCCCATCTGACTGTCAGCTGATTTCTCAAAAGAGACCTTACAGGCAAGAAGGGGCTGGAAAGAGGTATTCCAAGTCATGAAAATCAAAGACCTACATCCAAGATTGCTCTATCCAGCAAAGCTGTCATTTAGAATGGAAGGGAAGATAAAGTGCTTCTCAGATAAGGTCAAGTTAAAGGAGTTCATCATCACCAAGCCCTTATTATAGGAAATGTTAAAGGGAC